>MU260943.1:110000-130000 GCA_020310875.1 Ceratopteris richardii | reverse complement strand
TCCCCACCATCATCACATATTTGGACAAAAATCATAGGAGATACTGGCCTCTAACAAAGTTAGAAAGAGCAGGGTTGAAGTATCAGAACATTTTGGTGTTCCCTCCTAGGGATCAAGCTACTACTTCTCAGAACCCTCAAGGAACCTTTCAAGATAATTCATATCAACAGTCAGGACAAACACAACAAACAGAAATCCCGGTGAGACCCCATGTGCAGTTTGCTATGCCTGCAAATAATCTGAACTATCGGCCTCAGCCACCTGTTGACCCAAGGAATAGAATCCCTGTCCCAAATAGACCACCTGTGGTAAGAGGACCTGGTATACCCATAGGAAGACCAGTTTTCCCTGTGATGCCTAGACCACCTGAGGCAGGAAGAAGATTAAGACCCATCCAAGTCGCCAAATGCATGAGAAACCATTATGATGGCTCTAGTGAACCTTATAATCATATAGCAAAATTCAAGCAAGTAATCGGAGCTGAACAAGTGGAAGATTTTTTGATCCAATATGAATCCTTTGGTCTAACTTTGACAGACACCGCTTTAGCTTGGTTCCAGCCATTGGATCCTAATAATTTTCAAAACATGGAACAAGTCTATCAAGAAATGATTGAGGAATTCACCAAATCTGGGATTAAAAATAACTCTTCCTGCTCCTACAGAATCAGTGAGATTGGCAGCAAGAAGATTCAAGCAATATGTGGATAGATGTCCAGTGGAAGAGAGACCCACTCAAAACAAGATGGTGTCATTGTTTTTGGAAGGGTTAGTGAATGGATCTTTAAGATCTCTGGTATATGTGAAAAGGGTTCAAACTTTGCAAGAATGTATGGACCTAGAGGACAATCTAGCGGAAGACCTGAAAATACCTCAAGGTAGTGTGAAAAGTGAAGATTCCGCCAATAGCACATCAAACCCTAAGAACAATGTAGAGGAAATATCCGACTTAATAGCAAAGAAATTGAATGTTCAAGGACAGAGGAACTACCCCCACAACCCAATGAGAGTGTCCATGCTTAGAAGATGTATGCATTGTGGAGGTGATCATCCCTCTCATTTGTGCACTAGGGGAGTAGTCCCACCACCTGCTTATGCTTACACTAGACCACCCGTCCCGGGGCCTCTACAATATTGTAGCATAGAACAAAAATACACAAATCACAGTGCAGAAAATTGTCCTTACAATAGACAGTCAAGAACGGTACAACCACTCATGAGACCTTATGGATACCCACAGAGAGATAAAGGAGAAGAAGCCTTTAGATATCCTACATATCAGCGGCAGGCACTAGCACCACGACCCTATGCTTATCAAAGTTACACTCAACCACAACCAGTGTTAGGACAACAACCGCCCCATCCTCAAAATGTAGTCTCAGTGAAAGTAGCTAGACAAGAAGAGAACCTTGAGAGAGCAATAGTTCCAGCCACACCTTTGACTAGTAGCGAACCATATGATTCATTCTATGACCATAATCAAGGAGATTATTCCTAATATGAGAGCTCCATGATAGAATATGGACAAACATATGAACCTTATGCATATGGCATGGAAGCACTAGGTAATTCTTACGGATATGAGCAAGATTATGTGTCATTGATGTACACAGCTCCCAAAGCACCCCTACCTCCTTGACCTATGAACAGACCACCTGTACCCAGAGGACCATGTTACAGATGCGGAGGTGACCATTATATTAGAGAATGTACACTACCAAACCCACCACCACCACAGCGAGTTTGGGAAGGATACTGTAGTGATTGTGGTAAAGAACATCTTTTCAGAGATTGCCCCAAAAATCCTAACAAAGTTAACTCGAATGTGCAGATTAATGTAATAGAAGTGATAGAGTCGTCAGGGAGTGATAAGGAATACACCGTGTCACTGAAAGCAATAACAAGAGCTAAAGCTAGAGAGACACCAGAAAAAACTGGGGAGAATGACCAAAGTGACAGAGAGGTGAACCCACCCACACCTCAAAGGGTTGAAGACTCAGAAGAGCCTGGGAAAAGTGTTACAAGTAAACGAACACAAAGATGGAAGAACCGTAGAGAGAGGATAAAGGAAAAGGAACTACAGCAACAGATGGAGAAGGAAAAAAATGAACGAGATCAAAAAGAAAAACAGAAACTTGAAGAAGAAAATAAAAAAGGAAAGTATAAAAAAGAAGAGGTAGGATCAGTTTTAGCAGATCCCATGTCAGAAGAGTTAGCCATGTGGATTCAGGCGTACCAGGCACGAATCAGAGCAGGACTGACCATTGAACAACATGAAAACGAATATCCTAGAGGTGACTTACAGAAAGAAAGGTTGGCGATTTGCAAGAAATTAATCGAAATAGCTCAACAGACCTTACAAAAACCTATTTGTAGACTACCCAATTCTCGAATTCCCGAAGAAGAATTCCAAGAGCGTGTCATCCTTAATGACCCTGAGAAAACCAAGGAAGGTGAGACACATAATGGAAATCACTGTGAGGATAAAAGGGAAGGATCCATTGTTCCCGAAGTAGACGGAGAATGGCCTAAAGATTTGTGGGCAAAGGTCCAAGAAGACAGATGGAAGAAAGTGGAAGGAATAGAACCACCCTTTGAAGAGTTAGAAGTAGAAGGTGAATTAGAACATTCAATATCTGAGCTGAATACAGAAGGATTATTACCCTTTGATCAAAGTGAAAAGGAAAATGACAGTGAAAAGGTCTTGCCCAATTACATAGGAGAATACGAACATAATTCGGAATTATACCACATTCCCTCAATAAGAAAAAAAGAACAGGACCCATTAGTCCAAACATCGGACATCATACAACACCTTAGAAAGGTAAAAATCCCTTGCACTCTGACGTTGGAAGAACTTTTCAAGGTCAAACCACATTTGAAGGAGAAATTAACCAGTCAATTGGAGATCAAGGCTGAAGAGAAGGAGATGCCTGATGAAGTAAACACAGTAAAAATCCCAGTCGATAAGGTTGGAGATTTTAGTGAGGGAGATGAAGGAAACACATGTCTTCCAATTACCTATAGGGGTTACACCACTAACGCCATCTTGGATTCTGGAGCTGGAGTAGGGATTGCAACTAAAGAAATCTGGAAGAAATGGGGAAAACCAGCTCTAAGACCAACCCGCATGAAGACAAATGGCAGACGGACACACTGAACGACCCTAAGGATTATTGGAACGGGTAATTTTTACCACTTGCGGAGTTGAATTCGAGCACACCTTAGTGAAAGGGCTAGAAATTATGAAATGATACTTGGACGACCCTTCATGAGACAGCTAAAGGTAGTGCAAGATTGGGGAAAAGACGCGGTATACTTACAACATGAAGGAACCACCACAAGAATAAATCTCCACACTTACACATATCAAGATGTTCCCCCCTTGCAATGGAATCAGATTCATAAAGAAGAAGATGAGCAGTCGATTCACAGTATCGGATCAAGCGATCAATTGTGGATGAACGAAGACACTCATCTATGGATATGCCAAACTACGAAAAAGGAAGAGGATAGGAGGAAAGGATGGCAGCATAGGCAGGGAATCGCTAGATCTATACAAGATCCAGCTTACATGCCTCAAATATTCCTAGATGAAGAATTTGAACCTCATGGTTGGATGGAGATTTTATCCACTCTCGATGTATGTGTAAATGAAGAAGTGATAACCATGAATGAATGCATTAATGAGGAAGGATATGATGTTAGTCTATACGTGGTAGTTCTTCAAGAGGCTGAAGAAGGAGAAGTAATTGAAAAGGAATGGAAAGAGGACTATGAGAGAATTGAAATGGAGCAAGAAGAAATGGAAATGGAAAATGAAACTCAAGAAGTAAGTTTCATAGCTAATGAAATAAATCAAGAACCAACAAAGGAAGAAGGGCTTGGATTAGAAAGAGCAAAAAATGATGAAGACAACAAGCCTCAAGACCAATTTGAAGTGCCTGCCCACTTCAAAAAATATGAAGTAGAAGAGAGGAAAATTGCTATTCAAATGCCAAAACGAGAAGCACAGCGAAGAATAGCATATGACAATAAAGAGCAAACCAAGAAAATAGTAGTAACCTTGGAGGAAGGAGAGGAAAGATGTACTTTTATAGGTCAAGATGTCTCAATGGAGGAAGAACAAGAGCTGATATGACTCATTCGAGAATATAGGGATGTCTTTGCTTGGACCTATAAGGATTTGAAAGGAGTAGATCCTTCTATATGTGCACATAGAATCCCTATGACATCTGAAGCTAAACCTTCCAAACAAAGACCATACACATATAACGATGTTTACTCAGCAAAAATCAAAGAAGAGATAGATAAGCTGTTAGATACTGGGTTCATTTATGAGATTGAACACACGGAATGGGTGTCACCTTTGGTGGTCATACCGAAAAAGAATGGTAAGCTGAGGGTATGCATCAATTTGAAAAAGGTAAATGCTGCCACCATAAGGGATAGTTACCCATTACCCATCACGGATCATCTTTTGGAAAGAGTGGCAAGGAAGGAAGTTTATAGTTTTTTAGATGGCTTTTCAAGGTATAATCAGGTAGCCATTGCCCCTGAGGACCAACATAAAACAGCCTTTGCAACTGAATGGGGAGTATACGCCTTTAGGGTTATTCCTTTTGGCCTAACCAATGCCCCAACCACTTTCCAAAGATGTATTCAAGGAATTCTTGAGGAAAATGCACTTATTCAGCTATACGATCAAAACATATCCCTGAACTAGGAAAGATCTTTGCCAAATGTCGACAATATAGAGTATGCCTCAATCCAGAGAAGTGTGTCTTCATGGTTCGACAAGGAAAGATATTAAGACATATTGTCTCTAAGAATGAAATCTCAACGGATGAAGACAAAATCAAAGTAATTCTGGATTTATCGAGACCAAAGACTGCTAAAGAAGTACAAGCATTTATGGGACATTGCGGATACTACCGAAGATTTATACACATGTATGCCATAATTGCTAGACCTCTTTATGCATTATTGTCTCAGTTTAATCGGACAGAAGAATGTGAAAAGGCCTTTAACGAATTAAAGAGTCGATTAAGTTCAGCACCAATCCCTCGAGTACCAAAGTGGAACAAACCATTTCACATTCACATAAATGCTTCCAAGTTTGCCATTGGTTGAATCCTAGCTCAACCCGAAGATACAGGAAAGTTAGATCACCCTATAGCCTATGCCAGTAGACAATTGAATCAAGCAGAACACAATTATACCACGACTGAAAGAGAAGGTCTAGGAATGGTGTACGCAGTGAAGAAGTTTCGACACTGCTTACTGGCAGACAAATTCAAATTCTTCATTGATCATCAAACCGTATTGTACTTAGTCAATAAGCCTTGTAATACAAGACGACTAGTACGATGGTTTCTATTGTTGATGGAATTTGATTTTGAAGTAGTTGTCAAGAAGGGAAATACCCACATTAGAGCAGATCACCTATCAAGAATGACACATGGAGAACCACCCATAGGAGTACCAGATGATCTACCTGACACATACCTTTTTAATCTCGAAGTATGGCCCCAATGGGCAGAAAAGTTGATCCCAATACTCACATATGGACCTAAACATGGAATCTCTCCAAACCGAAGTCAAGATTACTGGAAGACTAAAAACCTTCATATCATTTTTGGAAGTCTATATCACCAAGACTCAAGTGGATTAGTCATGAGATGCGTGGAAGAGGAGGAACAAGAAATGTGGCTTCAAAAAGCACATGTAAATCAATGGAAAACTCATTTAAATGCAACCGGAACATGGCAAACATTGAAGAGATTAGGCATATATTGGCCAACCATGCAAAGGGATACACACAATTATGTATCAGCCTGCCCAACTTGTCAGGAACGGAATCCAGAAGAGAACTCTAATTTATGCTACTCCACTGTAGCACCAAGATGGAGCATGCCTCCGGTAAAGTTCTTGAAGACTCAAGAATACCCAGAAGGAGCCACGCAAGCAAGGAAACGTGCACTTGTAGAAAAAAGCAAGGACTATGTTCTCATAGAAAAACAACTTTTTAAGCGAGGAAGAGATAATCATTTACGAATGTGCATCCATGAAGACGAGTATCTTGCTGTCCTAGAGATTGTACATACAGGAGCTGCAGGAGGACATTTCTCTGCAGATAAAACTGCAAAAATGATTCTTTTTGCAGGAATGTGGTGGCCAACTCTACATCAAGATGCAGCAACATATGTACAACGATGTGATACTTGTCGACGAACAAAATATCCAATTCGAAGAGATGAAATTCCGTTAAAACCCATGATGAGTGCGAGAGCCTTCACTAAATGGGGAATAGATTTTATAGGACCTATTAGCCCACTAGCTAAAGGATCTCATGTTGAGTACATAATTGTAGCCATAGACTTTTTGACCAAATGGGTTGAAGCTAAAGCAACCAAGAAAAATGATGCAAGAACTACAACCAAGTTTCTCTTTGAGAACGTTTTTACTAGATTTGGACTGCCGATAGAAATTGTGAGTGATAGAGGCACGCACTTTGTGAATGAAGTGATAGAATCCCTACTGAATGAATTCTTAGTAATTCATAAGAAATCAGCCCCTTATCACCCACAAGCCAATGGACAAGCCGAAAGTTCAAATAAAATCTTGTGCACAGTTCTCACGAAAATTGTGAACAATGGTAGATCGGATTGGGATAAACAATTACATCATGCTTTATGGGCATTCCGAGTAGCTTACAAGACCGCCATAGGAACTATTCCTTTTAACTTAGTGTATGGACAAAATGCTATTTTGCCAATTGATTTCTTAATACCCACTCTCAGAGTAGCAACAACTTATGAGTGGACGGGACATGAACTCTCAGCTCAATTAGATCAAATAGAGAAGTTACACGAAACTAGGTTACAAGCGGTAGCAGGGATTTATGCTGCAAAAAGGCGACAGAAAGCCTATTTTGATGCTCATATCAAAGATAAAAACTTGAAGGAAGGAGATTTAGTTTTGGTTTATACTTTGAAACAACATGCTAAGAAATTACAAAAAAGGGGATATGGCCCATTAATCATCAATCGCATATCCACAAGCGGAGCCATCAGTTTAGCAACCCTGGATGGAGACGTATTGCCAAACTATATAAGTGGATGTCGAGTGAAAAAATATCTAGAGCCATTGACTGAAGAGATAATGTCACGATTAATAATGGGTAAAAACAGGCGCATAGAGGAAGAAAGAATACGAGAAGAAGCTAGACAAGAAGCACTAGAAGGAATCAGGAGACGAAAAGAGTGGATGAGAGAAAGAGACGAGAGATATCGACTAGGAGAGGAACTCCTCCCAATGGCTAATTTTAGAGCTACTGAAAACCTAGGTCAGTAAATGATGCAACCTTATTTGAATTTGGGTGTTGGAACGAAAGAGTACCACTTGGTGGATGCTCTCATTGATACAGGAGCCGCTATAAGCTGTATCAAATTTTCATTGACCCAGAAACTCAAGGAAGAATTACGTCCTTCTAAGGCACAACTGATAGGAGTAGGAGGGAAAATCACTCAATGTATAGGTGAGATTACCTTACCTCTACATCTTGGAAACAACACAATGGAACAAAAACTCTTAGTATGTCATGACCAGGACTTATTAGAAGAGCTTGTGTTAGGCCAAGATTGGATATATGAATACGAAGTGACTATTCAATTGGACTTAGGATACATCTCGGCCAAGATAGGACATCGTGAAGTATTCAGCATGCTAGATGAATGACCAATCAAAGCCAAAAGTGTAGAATCGAGAACTCACTTAAAGGAGCACAATGACGATTGTATGTTCACTTACACTATGGAAACCTCTTTGTCGAATACTTAATGTGCGGACACAACAAATCTTGACTGCACACAATTCTCTAATCCAGTCAATCACATGATTAGTGTCCTATCCAAAAACATCCTTAGTGAGGAACCGAGTACCAGAAAGACAAGTCAGCAAGACCCTTACGAATCAGCACACATCAGGATATACCCCATTCCTTACACTAGACAGGCTTGGATCCGAAAAGATAAAGTGAAAGCGTATCTTCAACAACAGAACTACTCACGACATCAGAAGGAACAACAGAATAAAAATACACATCATTCTGAACACCTAGTTCCACAAACAATTGCTCGAGTATGGATTCCTAAGAAGGTGGTAGCTGCTCAGCCGGCCCGAACACAAATATGGATTCCCAAGTCATGTACTCAAATGACAATCATAAAAAAGGAAGAGTCAAGGCACAAGGAGAATCAGTATGATCTAAAGGCAAAACAATAGAAGATAAACCACTAGAGGATAGAGCAAGAGTCTACATACGATTCACACATCATTCCAAGATTCAAAAAGCAGCCAAAGCACAAGCACCATATGAGAAGCACCACATTCACTAGGAATGTTGGGAACACAATCTGTCCCAACAGAATAAAGCAGATTTGGATGCCTAAAGACAAGACAAGCTGTATACTTCTACCAAATAATTCGAGTTGCACACATTTGGAGTTACCAGAACCCAAAGTATGCATGATAGGGCCACATTACAAGGCCAAGCATTCGACACATTTTTCTTCTATTTCAGGATAGTGAAGCACATTTCCTCTCGGAAAATAGGAGAGCACTTGTACATAATCTAAGAAAATCACTCAAAAATTAATAACCGCTTCGGCTATGAACTAACTTTTCTATTTTTCTTTCAGACAAAAACAAAAAAATATATAAAAGTATGAAAAATTCCAAGTATTACCTTTCTCACACCCACAGGGAAGGGACGACACTATTCACGCGGAGCGTTGCCAATCTAATGGAAGACAAATGAAGGATGATTTTTGATACCATCTTGCCACTAATTAATACTCTATATTGAGTGCAGATGGCATCTTCTAATTCCAAGGGTACACAAGAGGAAGAGATCCAGCTTCTTCCCTTGGAATCGATAACTAAGGCAAGAGGTCATTGGTTTCTGGATGATCAACCCGTGTCTGAACTCATTTTTATGGCAACCTTCAAGATTATGGATAGGGATCACTACTTTCCTATCATGTCATAAGATTTCAAGACTATCATACAAGGATTACCGCGCATGGCGGATGTTTGGACACAAGCAGGAATTGACACATTCCTAAGACTGCCAATCTATCTGCCAGATTTCCAGAGATGTACACAAGTGATGAATACATTACAGTCCGCATCGAATAAAGCATCAGTCCTGGAAGCAAAGGTACTTGACAAAGTTGGTACCTGGAAAACAATTCAATTCACTCATGAGCTAATTAAAAGAGCTTTCGGATGAAACCAAGAGGGACTCACAAATGTCAAAGATGAATGTCATGACCCGAAAAAGAGAACATTTTTGGAAATCACCCGAACGGATATTGAAGACTATGTTCGCTTAGTTCACCAGCACTTTTGCTTTCCAAGTATGCATAGATACACAACACCTCAAAAGATTGTTGTGCAATTACTCTCACACGCTATGAGACAAGTGGGAAATAAAGTAAACATGACTCCATATGTTCAAGACCGCCTATTTGAAGCAAAGAAGAAGTGGGGTCAGAAAAAGTTTCTGAATGGTAGTTCGGCTTTGACCCTACTCATTTATGAGGCACTTGACATGAAGAATTGTTTATGCTTGATGCCGACATCAATAGAGCTAGCGAAATATGCCAAGTCAGCAACTGTTCCAAAGAAAAAGAAAACAGCCATATCTATTGAAGAAGTGAGAACCAGTTCAAAGAAACCCATGAGGGGGACTAAATGCTTAAGAGAGGAAGAAGCTCAAGAGACACCACAATCAAAGAGGACCCACACACTGCCAAAGATTTCTATGACGCAGCAGCCAATCACCAAGAGAGACCTCTCCGCAGCCTTGGAAGAAACGCATCAATATATGCGGGGACAAGTAAATTTGAACATTCAAGGTCACCATTACAGACAGGCAAGCCAGTAGAAGAAACACAAAGATAAAGAACTTACTCTAGAACAATCGGCCCAATACAAAGAATTAGAGTTAGAAGATTCGAGCTCTGAGGAAGAATCTAGCCCAGAGAGGGACACCTTAGACATTGATATACGAACTGAATTGAACAACGAAGAATGGGCAGAAATAAATCAGGTTGAAGTCACACCTGATAATCAACAACAAAAAGCACAGCACCAAGAAGTACAAACTGAACAGGAACACTTGATTCAATTAAATGATCAGTCAAAGATAAGCATCAAGGAAGTTCCAATAACTAATAAGGATGTAGTGCCACCTATCAAAGAGGAAATACAAACTCGAGTGGACAAGGACTCAAGCCTGCTACAAAATAAAGAGCTAATTGTGATTGAGGTACCTGATGATACACCTCAAGGTAAAATTGACCATAGGGAGGCTGAGCCAAGGATCCAAGTTCATATTAGGCAGCCTCATGACACTACTTTACATGTGGTGAAAGGAAAAGATATCATAATAGGTGAAGAACCTAGTATTCCTACCACATGGTTAAATGTTGATGTTACTCAATTGAAACCTGTGGTAAAGCAAATGATACAAATGGCCATGGACACGCAACAACAAATGATGGACACAGATGCAGATTACGACCAGGCCATGCGGGAAAAGAATCAGTTTCAAATCATGAGTGAATAATTATCCGCACAGCTCATCCAGGCCCGACAAGAAATTTCAGCTAAGGATACGAAGATAACCGCAGTTCAAGAACAATGTAATACATTGATGAAACAGCATCACCAACTTCAGGCACAATTGAAAGATTTACAAAGACAACATGAAGCTAATGAAGCAGACAAGGAGAGAATGAAAGCTCGAAGCAACTTGCTCGAAACACAACTAAAAGTATACATGGAAGAAAATGATAGTTTACGCAGCCGAAATAAAGAGTTGATGAAGGCATTACTATATGACCAGCCTATAGAAAAACAGGAAACATCAATCACTGAACAGAAGGAATTGAAAGATCAGATTGAGAAATATGCAGAATTGTTGAAGCAAGAGCAAGCCCAAAGGGAAGAATGGGAACGAAGATATGTCAATGAAACCAACGAACTTAAGAAACAACTGAACATTGCCCATGGAAAACTTGCAGTGAGTTACAGTGAAAACATGGACCATGTAGCAGAAATTGGTAATGAGCTGCTTATGGTTAAAGAAGCACTCAGAGCAGCTATGCAAGAAATTAAAGAGAAGACTGAACGCATAGCACAATTAGAGACCAAAGACGAAGAAAAAGCACCAATCAGGACACCAGTAGAGCCGACAAAAGAAAATCCTACTGACGAGGTAGAGGTATGTCCTCTATCTCCCCCGATTTATAATTCTCCAATAAAAGAATAGATGGCGGAACCACATGATGATCATCCAATGCCATACACTGCAGAAATAGGTTAGAAGGAACGGGCACTATTGGTGTCCCGGTTGATAGAGAATTTTGAAAATGAAGTGATCAAAGTCATGAAGGAGGCAAAAATAAAGGGCAAAGACTTGGAAAGCATATTGAAGCCATTCAACATTCCGTATGGATTATTGAAAGAGAAAACAAGGCAATATATAAAGAAGATTAAACAAACAATCTAGACGAGCAGCTGCACTTCAAAAATGACACATTTGCTTATACTCAAGAAGAATTCGAAGCTGCATAGCCTGTATGGAGAAGAAAATTTTTGGAGAAAAATCCTACATTGCGGGTGCACTGGCAAGCAGCACCATATTTATTATAGGTAAACCCTTCCTTTTGCCCAACACCACGTCGCCGAGACGCCAGAGAATTTTTGGACATGCAAAAGAATGGTGCTCTCAATAAACAGTGGCTGAATTATCCGCTACTTCCTAGCCCACCCCATAATTATCTACCAACGAAAGATTACATGGTAAAAACAATCGAATTTTGGCTACATATTTACGCAACAGTACCCGACTTAACTATCAAAATGACGAATAAAATTCTCAGCATGATCCTTACAGTTTTGAAGGTGTTCAAGCATGCGGCCTATACATTTTTGAATTTCATTGGCATTAATCAGGGAACAGATATTCTCGTTTTTGACTTGTCTGTTATGCCTAGCCGACCCACAATAATGGCATATTATTCTAGGCTTATGTTTTTACCAAGTACATATATGCAAACATTCGAAGAAGCCTTTTTCACAGGGTTTTTTGAAATTGATTCAAAAATCTTCTTAAAGATGTCGTCCAACTTGAATGCCAGATTAGTGGCATATGAGCTAAGTTTCTTCGCTGACCATCGACAACCGCCACATGATGGTGTAAAAGCAGAACATTGGAAGCAACTTATGATACGTGAAGCTAATCTGCTTAATGAAACAGAGCAAAAAGTGTACAGAACATACTCCCGTCGACTTCCAAAGCCTGTCGGGGACGACAGAGTTCAAGAGGAGGCAGTGTTGAGGGAGAGTCCAGCAAAAACAAGAAAAGAAGAAGACAAAGAAAGAAGCTTCACTAAAAGATCATATTTAAAGATACATCTCTGTAAGAAGCCCCACAGGGGCGCAACACCCATCTCTGCACAGAGCCCCGTAGGGGCACATATCAAGGAAAAGCACGTAGGTGGAAGGAGGAACCAGGGCCAGGAAAGTATCCATGAAGATGTGCAAGAAGATATCCAGCGGTTCCGAAACCACAAGAAGGTCCTTCAACATCTGGGTCTTTGGAAGGTCCAGATCGAAGGCTGAAGGATCACATCCTCATACCTTCCACTGGTGGCGTGCATGGCAACCCGACTTATCAGGCAACATAAATGCATCAGGACCAGAGGATGTAAAAGAAGAATCAAGAAGGGGCCATCAAAACTGAACACCTGTTTAACAAAGAGGCAGAACTGACCAAAAGATGCATGCGGACAACAAGTGACAGACAAGAAGTAAAGCCTGTCAAGGGATGACAGAGACAAAGGGGGGGAGAGTGTTGTAGTGCAAAGAAGAGCACAAGGCAGAGAAAAAGAAGGGCCCCAAAATTTTTTCGATTTGGATATCTTATTTTTGTATCATAATCATTTTGTAATATAATTTCCGATGTAAAAGCACTAGAGGAGTCCTCTAGATGCACCCCCACAGAAGATTAGTAGCTTACCCATGTAAATTAGTAGAAAATTATCCTTTTAGTGAATAAAGTGCCAGTCTCTTGTGTGAAAGGACTATTTTTAGGGCACATGTATATAAGTCAATTTGTGACTCTTTGTAAAGACTTTTTGCCATTGTGAGAATCAAGAGCACAGAATTTCGAATCTGCGTCTTCTCCTCTCTGTATCATCCTCTTTGTGAGCTGGTATGCATGTGTGTTGCTTGAAAAGAGTGTTAAGGAGTGTTGTCTATCCATGAAAGTGTTTGTTTGCTGTGGTTAAGGTGTGTGTGAAGTGTAGGAAGGTCATTCCCACGACTCAGTATTTTGCTCATAACTTGAAGTAAAAAGTGTTAAAATTGAGTGAGAATACCAGCATTGGATGAGTCTTCTTGAGAGCTTCGGAATGCATATGCTATTTGCTATATTCGGAGTTCGGAGCTGCGAGAAAAGCTCAATTTACTGTTGGCTGCTGATCCAAGTATCGTGACACCATGACTGATAGTTGAAGCTTGTTTGGATTAGTCTTTGCCTTGTTTGCACTCTTTGGGAAGCTCTTTTGCATTGATCATCATTTGAATGCATGTCCTCATACACTCAGCTAGGTTTTGATACTCCTTGGATTGATAAATAAAGTGTGAATCCCCACTATATGCACTTGAGGGGGATTGAGGTATAGTCTCTTTCTCCACAAGTCCCTAAGTTGGAACTTAGGTACACACTCTATCTCTCTATCTATCTATCTATCTATCTATCTATCTATCTATCTATCTATCTATCTATCTATCTATCTATCTATCTATCTATCTATCTATCTATCTATCTATCTATCTATCTATCTATCTATCTATCTATCTATCTATCTATCTATCTATCTATCTATCTATCTATCTATCTATCTATCTATCTATCTGTGTGTGTGTCTGTCCGTCTGTTCGTCTGTTTGTCTATCTTTCTGTTTGTTTATTTGTCTGTGTATCTGTCTGTGTGTTGATGGAGAGTGTTAATCTCCAAAAGAACAAGTTGACCTTGAATTTAGATCACCTCTATATCAAGATCAACTTTAGACTCCACCTAATTTAGAGAATCTTCACCAAATTATCAGAAAAATTGAAAGTTCTGAAAAATCAACTTCTCAGAAAAGTCTGCTGCAGATTAGTCACTCATTGACTAATCAATCCTGTAAAGTTTTTGATAAAACTTTGCACAACACTTCGCCTTAAGGTTGCGCAACTTTGCCAAGTTAAATCTCTCAAAAAGATTAAGTACACACTGAGAAATGTGTAAAACACTTTACCTATGTCTGAAAGTGCTTCTCTGCAATGGCGACTTTGACACCTGCAACTTCTTAGCACTGGTTCTCCCAAAGTAAATCCCGTTTGATCAAGATCTTTTAGCCATAGATAGCTTACCTTCCAACTTAGATTTTAAGCCCTCATTTGTGTAAAACTTTACACTGTAGACTGAGCAATGATCATTTCATTGAAGATGAAATGTGCGCCAGATTTCTCGACTGTTAGAACATTCTTACATATGAATGTTCCTAATCAAAATTCTCACAGCCTGATTACAATTAACCTCTCAAATTCTAGCCATAGATAGATTAGCTATGGACTTAGATACGTGCAAAAGGATTTCTCAAAAGATTAAACACAGAAGGAGCAGACAGCAAAATATCAGGCGCAAAAATTCTCGATTTCTCAGAAAATTTACATCTAAGTGAGGATGGACAATTCACTCACTCTTCATGTGTCTAATGACACTAATTTCTCTCTCCCTATTCTCAAAATCTCTTCTGCTCTACTTGCCCGACATTTTCCAACATATTTATAGATGAATATATACAAGTGTATGACTTAAACAAGGGTATAAGTCAGCTAATGTACATATGTGTACATATCTTTGAGTTTTCTGAAAATGTCCTTCCTTCAACCATCTGACTTTGTTTCCTTCTTGACTTCTTGACTTCATTTCTCCATAATCCTTCAATTGATGATTGTCATGCACCAACAGCTCCCCCTCAATCATTAATTGAGGTTCTTCTCTATCTTCTTTACTCCAGCCATATCCTTGAATCTTTGTAGTTTTGGTCCATCTAGACTTTTAGTCATCATATCTGCAACTTGATCTTTTGTGGGAGTGTGTATGACTTCAATCTCTTTCTCAATGACCTTCTCTCTCAGAAAATGATACTGTATTTCAATATGCTTAGTTCTAGCATGAAATACAGGATTAGCTGCCAAGTATAATGAACTCATATTGTCTCCACAAATAATAGGAGTACTCTGAATCACATCAAAAACTTTCAAAAGTGTCTTTAGCCATATTACCTCTTTTGCAGCTTCCACCATACCTTTATATTCTGCCTCTGTAGATGACAAAGCAACTGTATGTTGCTTCTTGGAACACCATGAAATCAATTTGTCTCCTACATAGCACAAGTATCCATGTGTTGATCTTCTATCATCCACATTACCTGCCCAATCTGCATCACTATATATCTTGATTCTTGTATCTGAAGTAAACCCATAGTACAACCCTTCTTTGAGTGTACCCTTGATGTACCTAAGTACTCTTTGTCCTGCAATCCAATGTTCCTTTCTAGGACAATGCATGAATTGTGAAAGCACACCAACTGCATATGACAAGTCAGGCCTTGTCAATGTAGCATAAATCAAGCTACCAACCAAACTTTGATAGAGTTTCATATCTCTGAACTCTTCTCCTCCAAACCTAGACAATTTATGGTTCACTTCCAAAGGTGTAGGTGCAACCCTGCAATCTTCCATTTTAAATTTGGTTAGCAAATTTTTAAGATACCTTTCTTGGGTTACATATACTCCATGTTGAGTATAAGAGATCTCCATTCCCAAGAAGAATGATAGGTTCCCCAAATCACTGATTTTGAACTCTTTCTCCATCTGCTTTTTGATCATTTGTATTCCCTTATCATCTGTTCCTGTAAGTATTATGTCATCAACATAAATACACACATAAATAAATCCATTTTCACTTGCTTTGACTAGCAAGCTACTATCTGCCTTTGATGCTTGAAAACCAAGATCATTCAAGAATTTTACAAGCCTATAATTCCAAGCCCTTGGGGCTTGCTTCAACCCATACAAAGCTCTCTTGAGCTTACACACATAATTTGGACTCACTTGATCTTTGAACCCATCTGGTTGCTCCATGTAGACTTCATCTGAAATGTAACCATTCAAGAAGGCATTTTTAACATCTAATTGAGACAACTTCCAACCTTTACAAGCAGCAATTGCAATGAGTGTCCTGATGGTTGTCATCTTTGCTACAGGACTATAAGTCTCATCATAGTCCACTCCATATGTCTGTGCATACCCTTTCACAACAAGTCTAGCTTTGTACCTAGACACACTTCCATCTGCAAACCTTTTAGTTTTGTAAACCCACTTACAACCAATGATTTTCTGACTATTAGATTTAGGAACCAAATCCCATGTTTGATTCTCTATCAATGCATCATACTCCTCTTGCATAGCATCTTCCCAATTCTTCTTCCCTTTGGCTTCTTCATATGTAGAAGGGTCTTCATTTGCTTTTACCAAATAAGCATAATCTTTAGTAGTCAAGAATGAAGTGTCATAGCTATACCTTGTAGGTTGCCATTTGTGCCTAGATGATCTCCTAACTTCTGCACTTCTTGAGGTCTCTGGTTCATCACATTCTGGATCAAACCTTGGCCTCTCTTCAACTTCAATCTGCACTTCATTACTCTCACTTTCATCAAGTAATTGAACCTTTGCTTTACCTTTTCTTTGTTCCACTACTTCTTCATCATCTGCATGTACATTATATTTACCTGCATACCAAGTACCTTGCTCATCAAATGTAACATCCTTGGATACAATAAATTGCTTTGTGGATGGACTCCACAACCTGTATCCCATTTGCTTATCATCATAACCAATGAATACATACTTCTCTGCCTTAGGCTCCAACTTATGCCTCAATTGAGATGGCACATATGCATATGCCAAGCATCCAAATATTCTGCAATGATCCAAGGTAGGTTTCTTACCCCACCAAGCTTCATATGGTGTCATACCCTGCAAAGCTTTACAAGGCAATCTATTAACCAAATATGTAGCTGTATTAACAGCCTCAGCCCACAAATAATTTGGGCAATTCTTCTCTTTCATCATGGACCTTGCAAACTCAACAAGAGTCCTATTTCTTCTTTCTGCTACCCCATTTTGTTGAGGAGAGTACCTGCAAGTAACTTCTCTCTTTATACCTGCATTCCACAAATAATCATTGAACTCATTTGAAAAATACTCTCCCCCTCCATCTGACCTTAGTCTCCTCAATTTTTGACCTGTAATCCTTTCTGCATATGCATGATAGTGTTTAAGTGTATTAAACACTTCTGACTTTTCCTTAATCACATAAATTGTGATCCACCTGGTAGCATCATCAACATATATAACATAATATCTTGAACCATTTATACTAAAGTCCTTTGAAGGACCCCACACATCTGTATGCACCAATTCAAGTCTTTCTGAATACATAAATCCATGCTTGGAATAGGATTGCTTATGAGCCTTACCTAATTGACATGCCTCACATCTGTATGTCATGTGTTGACCTGCAATGTTAGGCATTCCAAGCACTGAATCATTGTTAATCATTTCTTTGATACCTCTTTCATTAAAGTGTCCAAGTCTTTTGTGCCAAAGATCCAATTCTGACACCTTCTGCTCTCCATATGTGAACATAGCATGTCCAACATTTCCTTGTACCTTCAATGTGAAAAGCCTTCCTTCTTTCTTTCCTGCAATAACTTGTTTATACCCTTGACTAGGGTCTTCCACATAAACTCCATCATTTGTGAACCTTACCTCATATCCTTTTTCCACAATTTGACCTACACTGATCAAATTCTTTGGAATTGTGGGAACATAAAGTACCTTACTCAGAAGAGTGCTCCCATCCTTAGCTTTGACTGAACCAATTGACTTTACTTTATGCTTTGTATTATCACCTGTCTGCACTGTATGATTAATTGCATTATGATCTAGGTCAGTCATCAAAGCAATATTTCCACTCAAATGATTACTACATCCTGAATCAATATAGAACACTCTCATGTCCTCATGTGAGGTTTCACATGTATTCATAATGAGAGTCGAATCCTCCTTTTGATCTGATGCATAGTTGTAGTAGGTGTTATTATAGGATTGACTTTGGAAGTTTCTTCCACCACCTCTTCCAAAAGAATTCCTACCACCTCTACCTCTGAAATTTCCTCTCTGAAATCTACCTCCTCTTCCTCTTTGATTAAAGTTCTGATAATTACCATTGTTTTGATTATTATGCCAACAATCATGAGATAGATGATTGGTCTTACCACATATCCAACAAGCTCTTGCATTCTCTTTGTTGTTTCTGCCTCTTCCTCTACTTCTGCCATTTCCTCTTCCTCTTATGAAGTTTGCTTGGTTTGATGTACCTTCTTCTTCACCTGATTGTTGCTTCCCTTTGTTGACTTTCTTCTTGTCTTTAGAATACATTGCATGACCTGCACTCTTATCAACATCTCCTTTGATATCATTCTCAAAAGTTAGCATATGACCTAACAATTGATTCAAATCAGGAGTAAAGTGATCTAATGAAAGTTCTGTAGATAAAATGAAAGGCTTCCATTTCTCATCTCCTCTTAGCCCTGTGAGTATTTGTCTTACCAATTTGTCTTCTTCAATATCTTCATCAACTGCACCTAAAGAATCTGCAATGTCCTTCATTTTTGTCACATAATCAGAAATTGATTGTGAGGCCTTCTTCTTGAAGGTAGTAAACTCTGCCCATAGTGAAGCCTTCCTTGATTTGGTTGTATTTTGGAAATGCTCTTCCAAAGCATTCCAAATGTCACAAGCACTCTCAAGTCCTCTAATGTGAGGAAGCAAATAGTCATTGACTGCCATGTAGATGATGCTTCTTGCTTGAGCATCCTTCTTCATCCAATTCTTCAAATCTGCAAGCTCCTCCCTAGTTGGAACACTAGGATCTCTGAATTCTGGCTTTTCTTCATCTCCTGTGATGTATCCTATCAAATCTTTGCTCATAAGGTGAGCTTCCATCCTCATAGACCATGCAGGATAGTTCTCTCTATCCAATTTTTCAATTTGGAGACTATCTCCCATCTTTACTTCACCTGTAGCTTCAAATCTTTAACCTTTACAGATAATAAATGTACCTTTACTTCGAATATTGCTCCTTCTGATCCTTTTGATGCTCTTTGTATGTCTTCCTTTGATCTTTCTTCAACCTTTACCCTTCTGCACCTTCAAGATGTAAATTTTTTTTACTTCTGCAATAGTCGGAGTCTTCTTCACTTCAATTTTGACACAACCTGCTCTGATACCACTGATGGAGAGTGTTAATCTCCAAAAGAACAAGTTGACCTTGAATTTAGATCACCTCTATATCAAGATCAACTTTAGACTCCACCTAATTTAGAGAATCTTCACCAAATTATCAGAAAAATTGAAAGTTCTGAAAAATCAACTTCTCAGAAAAGTCTGCTGCAGATTAGTCACTCATTGACTAATCAATCCTGTAAAGTTTTTGATAAAACTTTGCACAACACTTCGCCTTAAGGTTGCGCAACTTTGCCAAGTTAAATCTCTCAAAAAGATTAAGTACACACTAAGAAATGTGTAAAACACTTTACCTATGTCTGAAAGTGCTTCTCTGCAATGGCGACTTTGACACCTGCAACTTCTTAGCACTGGTTCTCCCAAAGTAAATCCCGTTTGATCAAGATCTTTTAGCCATAGATAGCTTACCTTCCAACTTAGATTTTAAGCCCTCATTTGTGTAAAACTTTACACTGTAGACTGAGCAATGATCATTTCATTGAAGATGAAATGTGCGCCAGA
>MU260943.1:72500-107500 GCA_020310875.1 Ceratopteris richardii | reverse complement strand
AGGGGTGGAGAACAACGAGAAGCAGGAGTAGCTGACTCTGGTTTTTTGATCAAGTAGAAGACAAGGAACCAATGTTGGGGAAGGATGGGGATCATTGAAAGGATGGCTTCTTGCATGTCGATTGGGAGGCTGGAGTCTGCAGGTGTCCCCAATGAGGTGCATACTCTCAGTTATTGAAGACAGTTGGAGGGGAAGCCGAGATGAAACCGAGGTGGGGAGGGGCAATAAGTGTTTTTTTTCCTTCTCTCTGGGTGAGCAGGCATCGGGGGAGGTAGTAGGCTCTCACTGTTTTTCGGCTGCTGCTTCTTGTTCGCTTGGGTGTGCAAGCGCAAGGCATCCTAAAGAGAGAAGAGGAGGCTGAAGCTCTTGCTCATTCCCGCGAGGTGCTAGAGGCAATCGAAGGGGGGGGGGAAGGTAGCATCGAGGAGTTCTCCCTCACTAGAGGGGGGCAAAGAGGAGATCGTGAGTCCAGTGGGAGGAGTGAGAAAAATACAGCAGGAGGCTTCTGAAGGGGGAAATCGTTTCTCCTTCTTCTTCGTTGCGGGGGCACTTCCTTGTTTCCTTGGTCTCTATAGGATCAGATGAAAGAGGGGCTAGAGATCAAGGGTTTCCTCTGACTCTCAGGGCAGAATCCACCGGGAGGAGAGGGGGACAGAACGGTTGCTGAAGGCAGTGGAAATCGATGGTGATAGAGGATACCATGGTCTAAGATGGTCAACATAACTCTTGGGCAATGAAGTGCAAATGATAGCTCACATCGGTCAGAGATATACGGAGGAAGATCCCCTGGTGAAGGGCTGACAACAGGTTAAGATGGGTGACTTTGGAAGAGGGTGCACTAGCTGAAAACCGAAAAAGAGCTCGAAGATAGCTGGCTGGAGTTTTTTCACGTGCTAGTGAGCTGAAGATCTTGAAATCAAAGAACTTGTCCAGGTCTGTTATAATTGCTAATAAATGTATTCATTGTATGGGTAGTATGACAAAGGGAAAATTGAGAAATGTGTAGCACTCAAGGGCGCTGGTTCTAATGCTGGTACTATAGTGGAAATAGAGCATCTAAAATTAGGAGGATAACATGTTGAAGGACCATCCATATAAGAGGTTCTTCCTGCAATCGATTCCTCAAACTCATGCACATGTCATTATCTGCTTAGATACCATTTTGAATGGAACATGGAAACCATATGTAACAGAGTTGAGCAGAGTCAATTGCACTGAACATAAAGATTGTTTGTTGCCATTGCTTCCACTGTGAAGAGTTTTTATTTCTGCATGAATCTAATATACACCTTCAAGATAAAAGCATTTTTGACAGTTCTCTCAAAACTTTACGGGTAATTTTACTGAGTGTATGTCAAGGCCTCACCTTTTACTTTGAGAACCAGTCTTATTGCACTTTGCATGCTCTGGGCACACTTGGATTTGCAAAATCAACTCACCGTACAATATTGGATTTCATCGCTGCCACATGAAACTTGGACTTCAATCGAGCTGAACATGCTCAATGTTCTCTATCCTCATCCTTTGCATTCTAAACATCATTTGTTGCATCTTGGGTGCATTGACTGACGGATAATAATACACAGACAAAGGAAGGAATGAATCAGAATATATTTTGAGGGTAGCCAGCATTATTTAACCATATATGTCTGTTAACTAGTATAGTTAAAAATGCCCAAATGTTAAACACCTGGTTCTAACTATCAGAATGGCGTTTAACCAGTCTCAGTGGGTTCTTGGGAGTGGTAGGGGTCTGTTAGATAGAGGCCCTATACTTAGCTCCCAAAGTTACTGTCCACACTCAGCACGGTAATGATACTGAAAACTCTATCGAATTGCCGTACTGAGAATTTACCGTCACAGTCCTAGCTCAATTACTCAGGTACCGCACACACTCAGGTATTCTACTGTTACACACTACCTTGTGGTACTGCTCAGAACAATAGAATACTTCAACTTTACCGAATATAAGTATATACTCCTAATCCACAGTATTGCGACAATCCGAACACGATTCAATCTCAGTACATTATACAACTACACAGATTTATTCACCAAATTTCACATATGACAACTCGACACATTACTAGCAATTCCAGGTCTGTAGCCTTTCAGCCAGTACTCTGTACTGGACACTGAACAGCGTGAATCGAACAAATCACATAAGTAGCGAAGAACAAACTACAGAGCGAATCAGTTGCTCTGATCGTATACAGTAACAATGCAAGATGGTTACACAGATGAATCACCAAGTTAACATGACTACGAACACGCCCATCAAACGCGGATGGATACAGAACGCCAGATCCTGCTCTGATATTGGACACAGAAATAACTTAATCAGATAACTACTCAAATACTGGAGAAACAACAGTAACACAGTAATAACCACTCAGATAGCAAAAGAACAACAACACAGTGAAATCGGACACACCTAGACGAACAATCTGGTGATTTTTTAAAATCGCCCTTGGTAGATCTTTTCATTGCTTTAAATAGGAATTTTACAAATGAAGCGTAACCGCTTTTCGCGCGTGTGATTACACGTTTTCGTTTTACATTTGCCAATCTGGCGGCCAACTAACACTGGCACGCACGGTGGACTTCGAACCTGCATGTCAGAACTTTACTGTTCGGCTACTATGCCTTCTAAATACATATTTCGGGCTAGTCTAAAAGTTCGGGTAATTTTCTTTTTGAGTGTTTCTAACATCTGTACTAAAATCGATGGCTCTACTAACTGTGCATCTGTCCTAACCGAGCTTAAGGCGATCGCTTCGGTAAGCAAAATTTCGGCCTGCGTTTGCAAAAAGACCTCCTGCAAATAAAATTCATTTGATAGGGCTGCATCCCTTGAAATCTTCATTTCCGCCAATTGTTTCTGCATGTTGATTACTCGTTCTTTCTGATTGATCAGTTGATTATCTATCCTTTCGATCTGTTGGTTCTGAAACTCTATTGTTTTGTAGTAAGCATCTCTTTCTCTTCGAGCATTTGCTAAGTCCTTCTGATATTTAGCTTCCCTGTTCAATTGGTGTTTAAGTATGTTATTGACTTCGTCTAAAGATTCTTTTGTTCTACGTAGTTGTTCTTTTGCCTACTTAGCTTCTCTCTGCTGCTCTTGGTTCTTCTGTACTGCTTCCTACAGCTGGACTCTTGTTTCTTCCAACAAATTGCCTAATGCTATTCTCGCATCCTCCTTATCCTGCATATCTAACTTCAATTGCCTGATTTCTGCCTGTGCTTCGTTTAATAATTCGTCCTTTGCGGCGAGCTGTTCTAGTGCTGTATCTCTTTGTTTGACAAGTGTTTGTTGTTTTGCCAGCTGAGCTTGAAGTTGGAGAATCTGTGCCTGGAGCTGGTGGTTTTCGGCCTTGACTGTGTCAATCTCCTCCTGTAATGGTGTAATATCCGCTTCCAGGACATCCACCTTATGTTGTAGTTCGTTGCGAATATTGTCCGCGACTTCTCTTATCTAGACTGGTAGTCGCTGAGAGAGATCAATGAGCAAATGCCCCATTGAAGCAAGCTTAGAGAAGACTGGAATTGAGGGGAGTAGAAGAGGGGGTCGAGGTTGTGAAGAGGATGTGGTGTGGAGTTGTTGGGAGGTCGGTGGAGAGTAATTGGGTGATGAGGCGGAAGAGGCTGTGGGCTCGACGGGTGCGATGGGTGGGATTGGAAGGATTGGGTTTAGTGGAGGTTCCGGTGGTGGAGTGGGAGTTACCTGGTTTGTATTTTGTTGTTCCGGCTCTGAGAATGCAGATTCTACTGCCTTAATTAGTCTGTCCATAGCGTCTTTAGCAGCTTGTTCGTCCTCTGTTTGTTGTCCTTCTTGAGACTGTTGCTGTGATTCTTCTTCGGTCGAGATTGTTTCTGTTTCATTCTGTTTTTCCTTTTCTTGTTGCTCAGATGAGGAAGACTGCGCCGCTGAATCATGTTGTATGGATGTGGCGGTGTCGTGGAAGGTGTCCTCTTCTTGCCCTTCGGCTTCTTTATCTTGTCCGACTGACTTCTGTGCTTCACTTTTGGAAGAGCTGATTCTGATTCATTTTCTTCGAAAAAGTTGGTTGATCTCTTCTTCGTCTTCTTCTTCGTCGTCTTCTAATGGTTGTACAGATTCTTCGTGTTGCAGAATGGGACCTCGAAGTGGTGGTTGTGCTGCCAGAATTGCCGGAAAGAGAAAGGAAATGATATGCGGCAATCTGGAACTAGGAGTGGCTCCCTTGTTCACCTGTTTAACTATGGCTACACATTTTTTGTGGATTCGGTGGAAGAAGTAAGAGGCGAAGTTTACGGGTTCACGGGCGGCTAGATCGATGGTGGAGTAAAAGAGGCGGGATATGCCGTAAGTGCATTTTTGCAGGTTTAGGATGGCGACTAAGAACTGGAGTGCGGTTCTTTCGGGTTCAGGGCGGCATAGAATGGCATACCCATTGGATGAGTATCGGGGAAAAAGCTCTATCATGCGGGCTAATGGTATGCTTTGGCCATTTTCGCGGCCTTGCGGTGTGAGTCGGAATGACTCAGCAAAGGCTTGGAATGTAATTACGGTTCGAGAGGGCAACGATGGGAAGACCCATCTTCGCTCGGTGGTTGGTGATTGAGCGATGGCAGGTATAATCTGCACGAAGAAGGGGTGGGCTTCCACCGAATGCCAAGGCAATTAAGCGAAGTTGGCAAGCCCATGGGTGCGCAAGAATTCTCCTACGTCAGTAGGGAGTCCGTCACGGAAAGCAGCATAGTTCGCTAATGCTTCCATGGCACGCATGAAGACAGAGCACAGAACACAGATACACAAAACACAAAAAAAAACACAAAGCACAATCACAAAAACACAATAGCATTTTTTCGGCGAACTGGAGAAGGTTATGTAGTGGTGCTTTAGCGGAGAGTAATCAAAAGCAGTAATAATCACACGGCAGGGGGAGTGATAATTCTTAACTTCATAATGCAACAATGAAGAGCTCGAAGGGGCAGGGCGGCTTTATTCATAAATATTTTTTAAAACACGGATATTTACAATACTTGTAAATCTAAAAAAAAAAGAAAAAGTAACGAAAAGTAAAGTAAAACCCAAAAAACGCGGCCCACCGCCAAATGTTTTAGTGCGGGCTAGAAGTGTGTTGATATGGTCGCAGCTTCAAACCGTTGATTACTTTTGGAAGTGGATTTCCGGTCAACATAGTCAACCAAAAAGTTGCTGGACCAATTTGTTCTGAAATCCGGTAAGGGCCGAACCAGCGTAATTTGAATTTTCCTGCAGACCTATTTGACTTTGCATTATAAAAAAGGACAAGCTGTCCCACTGAAAAAACTGGAGTTGTCAAGTGTCGATCATGCGTACGAGTCTGTCTTAACTATATTTCCTGCATAGTTAAAAAACTCTACCATCTCTGTTCGTCCAATTTCCTGAGTGAATCCAACCGAAACGACAGTGAGTCTTCCGGTAGCAGTTTCTGAGTGATGGCTACACGTAAACTTGGTATAACTATTTCCATAGGTGCGATTGCTCCTATACCATAAGCTAATTTGAAAGGGGTTAAGCCTGTTGCAACCTTGTATGTGGTACGGTATGCCCATAATGTTGGAGTTAGACGTCTGCGGAAGCACGCGAACAGCACAAGGAAGAAGAAGAAGCTTGGAGCACAACACACAAGACTGAATGTATTACTAGAGAATGTACAAAGATAAGTAGCCCATTAGGGCAATAGGCGTATATACAAGCCGGGGGAAAAAAACCTCCTAAAGAGGGAAAAAAGTGCCCCGGTAGTCCTAGAGTGTTCACACACATCACTACCTAAATATATCAACAAATCCCCCCTGGGAGTGATGCGATGAACAAGGAGCTGGCACTCATGTATAAGGAAGTGCCAAGCTATGTGGAAATCACTCCACAAAAGGAAGTAAGCCCAAAGCTTTGCGGAAAGCTTCAAACTTCTCCCTAGGCAGAGCCTTCGTGAAAAGGTCTGCAATGTTCTCCTGCGTGGGCACATATGCCAAGCTGATCTCCCCAGCAGAGAACCTCTCCCTGACATAGTGATAATGCACCTCAATGTGCTTAGTGCGAGCATGGAACACAGGGTTCCTCGCAACTGCCAATGCGCTCTGACTATCAGTGAAGATGGTGGTGGCAGAAGACTGGCCAACACCCAAATCAGCCATAAGGCGTCTGAGCCACACACACTCAACAGTCGCTGTGAAAGATGCCCTATACTCAGCCTCACAACTGGAGGTGGCCACAGTATGCTGCTTCTTGCTCAACCAAGATATACATGAGCTACCAAGCATGAAGCAAAAACCACTGGTGGACACACGAGTGTCATAGCAACCAGCCCAATCTGAGTCAGAAAAAGCATGCAAATCTGGCGGTAGTGATCCCCCCTTGGGATAAAACAACCCAAGTAGCCGAGTACCACTCAAGTAGCGAAAGATGCGCTTAACCACTTTCCAATGCGTGACTCCTGGGCAATGCATAAACCTGCTCATCTGTGAGACAGCAAACTGAATATCTGGCCGAGTAATGCATAAGTAAATCAAGCTTCCAACAGCCTGCTGATAGAGAACAGCATCAAATGCATCTCCAGCATCATGAAGACTCAATCGTAAACCTGTCTCCATAGGAGTGGCAATAGGCTTACAGTCTTCAAGGCCAAAACGCTGCAATAATGTGTCAATATATTTCGTTTGACACAAAGCCATTCCACCATCAACGTGCATAAACTGAATGCCCAAATAGTGATGCAAATGCCCCAAATCAGACATCTCAAATGAGGCATGCAAATCAGCTTTAAAATCGGCAATATGTGTCTCAATAGGACCAGTGAGCAGCATGTCATCAACATAGACAACAATGATCAGAAGCACATCATTAGCACGCTTAACATATAAGGTGCTTTCAGTTGGACTGTTCTCAAAACCATGTGCAATCAGATAGGCATGTATCTTCTCATACCAAGCACGTGGTGCTTGCTTTAAACCATACAACGCCTTCTTTAACCTGCACACCTGGTTTTCATGCCCTTTCTGCACAAAGCCACGGGGCTGAAAAACATACACTTCTTCATGCAAGTCACCATTCAGAAATGTTGTTTTAATGTCCAACTGATGTACATTCCAACCATGATGGGCTGCAAGTGCACAAATGCTCCGAACAGTAGTCATACGGCATGTAGGTGCAAAGGTCTCATCAAAATCAATGCCTCTTTCCTACGCATAACCCTTTGCAACAAGCCTAGCCTTATACCTGTCAACTGTACCATCAGGTTTACGCTTCAGCTTGTATACCCACTTAGTGCCAATGGCCTTCTTGCCAGGAGGCAAGTCACATAAAGACCATGTACCATTCTTCATTATAGCATCATATTCAGATTGCATAGCAGCCATCCAATTTTCTGAATTTTGTGCTTCATCAAAAGAAACAGGCTCATTCTCATCACAGAGACTAGATGCAGCCATAACATAGCAATCTGATGCAAAGGAGGCACTATGAGAGCCTGAACGAGTACGATATGACAAAGGTGCATCTAATTTGCTGTCACGCAAAGTCTGCACCAGCCATTTTGGCATAGTTTTTGCCTGCTCAATATCAGCTCTCTCATCAGCAGGTGCATCATGTAAATCTGCATCAGAAATGGAATGATATGCATCATCATATGAAACCTGCAAAGGCTGAGAAGTTGCCTCATTAGGACCAGCACTAGACTGTCCACCTGTAAAAAGAGGCATCAAAGTATCATACATGTCTTTGGAGCTAACAGATGTCTCCTTAGTACATGAAAGCAATGGCTGAATAGCATCTTCCACAAAGACAACATCACGGCTAACCAGAATGCGTTTAGTCTGTGGATGATACAGACGATAGCCTTTACTTTCAGAACTATACCCAACAAAAATACATTTTACTGCCTTATCATCCAATTTTTTGCGATGTTGTTCAGGCACTAATGCATATGCCAAACAACCAAAAACACGCAGATGAGCAACAGATGGCTTGCGGTCATGCCAAGCCTCATATGGAGTGATAGACTGCAACGCTTTAGTGGGACACCTGTTCAGTACATATGCTGCACACATGACAGCCTCAAGCCAGAAACTATGAGGTAAAGCCTGACTCTTGACCATACACCTTGCCATCTCCATGAGAGACCTGTTCTTCCGTTCAGTAACTCCATTCTGTTGAGGTGTATACGGCATTGTACACTGGTGTTTTATCCCACGTTCAGCCAGAAATGCATTAAAATCTGAAGACATATATTCCCCCCCTCGATCAGAACGGAGGGTGCCCATTTTACATGCTGACAGATTTTCAGCCAAAACCAAAAACTGTTTGAAGCACATGAACACTTCGGACTTTGGTTTGAGTGGATATACCCATGCATGCCTGGAAAAATCATCAATGAAGGTCACGAAGTAAAGGTAATTTCCAAAAGAGGGTGTCTGCATAGGACCACAGACATCACTATGTACAAGCTGCAATTTCTGCGTAGCCCGAACTGAACCATCTTTTGGAAAGGAAGAATGCTGCATTTTGCCCAAAATACAGCCTTCACAAACATGTTTTCCAGGTGCCTCAAGTTTGGGCAAAGAGAACACCATTTCAGATTTCTGCAGGCGTAACAAACTAGCAAAATTCAGATGACCAAAGCGTGCATGCCAAAGCTTTGCATCTGACATAGCCTGAGAATCATGAACTGCACATGCCGAATCATTCACAGATCTTTCATAGTCTATGAGCTTATACAGCCCACGACATAAAATGCGAGAAGCAATAATCACATCGCCATTTGAGAGATCATGGATTGTACACCTGTCATCAATAGATTTCACAACCAAGCCAATCTTGGCTAATGTAGAAACTGATAACAGATTCTTTTTGATCCCTGGCACAAATAAAGCATCTGACAAAGTGAAAGAACTACCATCAGCTGTAGTCAGAATGATCTTACCAACTCCCATAACAGGATAAGAGGGGTTATTGGCGCATGTGACAGTATTCCCTGTAGGGGCAGGCTCGAGTGAAGAGAAGAAACTGCGCTGCGAGGTAATATGTTTGGTCGCCCCACTGTCAAAGTACCAAACATCTGAGTCTACTGCAGACATGCACTGATCAGGAGAAGATGGGTCAAAACTGCAGACAGTAGTAAACGCCCATTCTTCTTCCTGCACAAGATTTGCAGAATCTATTTTTGGTGTAGAGGCCTCTGCAACAACCATTCCAGCCTCTTTTTTCTTTGCCTCTTTAGCAGCCAGTTTTGGACAGTTCTTTATGATATGATCATTGCCTTTACAGTACTTACAAAACAATTTCTGCTTTTCTGATTTTTTCTCATCTTTGTCTTGGTTCTTTGAATGTGCAGCATTTGCAGATTTCTACTTACTAGTAGAAGAGCTCCATTTTCATTTGCCCTTCTGAATAGCCAGGAAAGCTTGATCTGCAACACGCATAATGGACCTGTTTTGCCTGGACTGATCTTCCTGCAACAGAACAGAGACTAATTCCTCAAGTGACAAGGCATTCGGATTGCCTTTCATCATCAACCGAAGAGTAGAGGCAAAACTCTGATATGAATCAGGAAGACCATTCAGAACAGTCTGCACAAGTGAGCTATCTGGTATAACCTCATCAGCAGAAATCAATTGTTCCTTCAGGTCTTTGATCTTTGTAAGAAAACTGTCCATAGAATCACCTTCATTCATGTGCTCACTCTCCAACTGTTTTCGGAGGTAAGCAACACGAGCCTCATTCCTAGCCTGGTACAAAGTGGTAAGTGTATCCCAAGCATCCTTTGCTATTTTGCAAGAGCGAATGTGAGGAATAATGGCACGTTTGACAGACAAAGCTATCAATGCATGTGCCTGGGCATCTCTACCATCCCAACGAATCTGCTCTGCAGTAGGTGCAGCAGAAACAGCAGCACGAACAGGAATCTGCGGAATATCATCTTCGATACCATCTTCATCAGCTCCAACACCTGTATTTGCAGTACCTGTCGTTACAGGTGTAACAGGACGTCTTTCAACACCCTGCACAATGTTCCACAATCCTTTTGCAACCAGTACATGTCGCATCATATAAGCCCATAATAGGTAGTTGGTACCATCCAACTTATCCTCAACAGCCAACATACGGAATACATCACTGCTTTCAGCCATGGCCGGTGACTAAAATACCTTGATGCAGAAAATTGACTGTATCTCAAAAAGTTGAACGGAACTGCCCAAACGAGTTCTGCTAGACCTGTAACAGACTTCGAGACGCTTAAATTGGCAAACAGAAATTGGTATATACCTTTGGCACAAAAGGACGAAATAGCCTGCACAAGCGCTGCGATAGTGCGTTCGGAGGCCGAAACGAGCTCAGATCGCGATTTTGGCAAAGCTGTTTTGATCTTGGAAACACCCTGAGTATGCTCACCAAATTTCGTGCGAATTTGAGATTGCAAACGGAGGAGTGTCGACGGCGCCCTAGAAGAAGCAACGACTTGCTCTGATACCAATTGTTGGAGTTAGACGTCTGCGGAGGCACGCGAACAACACAAGGAAGAAGAAGAAGCTTGGAGCACAACACACAAGACTGAATGTATTACTAGAGAATGTACAAAGTTAAGTAGCCCATTAGGGCAATAGGCGTATATACAAGCCGGGGGAAAAAAACCTCCTTAAGAGGGAAAAAAGTGCCCCGGCAGTCCTAGAGTGTTCACACACATCACTACCTAAATATATCAACACATAACACTGCAGGTAACATTTGATCCCATCTTTCTGGTGTTTCCATGATCAATTTCTGAAGCATATTCAGCAGAGATTTGTTTGTACTTTCGGCCAAACCATTTGCACGAGGGTAATATGGTGAACTAAATTTATGGGTGATCTGGAATGACTGTGTCAGTGCTTTAATCAAGTTGTTCATAAAATGGGTGCCTTGGTCTGAAACAATTTCCAGTGGTAAACCAAATCGTGGAAAGACATCAGTTAGCAGACATTTTGCTACCGCAACTGCTATAGCAGACCGTAAAGCCCAGGCTTCTGCCCATCTGGTTGCATAGTCTGTACAGGTCAGTATGTAACGGTTGTTACTGAAGACTGCTGGAGGTGTAATCGGGCCAATAAAATCTAAACCGCATTTCTGAAATGGTTCAAGTGTCATAACTGGTTGCACGAGAAAAGGTGACGTTGCAGCGGTTGTCTAGGTCTTTGACAATTATCACAGTGTTTGACAAATTGTGACACATCTCTGTACATAGTTGGCCACCAGAGACCACTCTATAGAATTTTCCGGTGTGTTAAATCTGCTGCAAAATGGCCACCGGAAGGAATCGAGTGAGCCAAAGTAATAACTGAGTTAACTTCATGCGGTGGAATACATCGAAGTAAGATTCCGATATGATCCACATAGTATAACTCTCCAGCAATTAACCGAAATCGGCGGCTGAAAACTGCAATTTTCCTGCGTACTGTCGTAGAAGTCTGAGATGGAAGGTAACCATCAGTGAGAAAGGTCAGGATCTGATCATAATAGGTAGATAGTGTAGGTGGTTATGTAATTTCATCATTCGTTGGCTCAGAGCTATAAATCACTGGAGTCGTGTCATCTATACCTATCGGAGCTTCACCAGAATATAAGCGAGATATGAAATCTACTAAGGCATGTGAACTGCCTGGCCGATGAATGACTTCATAGTACAATTCCTATAAAAGTAGGACCCATCGTGCTAATCGACCACCTAGATGCTGTTGTCGAACCAGATAAACAAGTGCAGCATGATCTACATGAAATGTGAATTTACGGCCCAGCATATAATGCCTGAATTTTTTGACAGAATATACTAGCCCTAGACATTCTCTTTCTGTTACAGAGTAATTCTTCTCAGCAGGCGCAAGTCTCCTGCTAGCATAATAAACAGGTCGGAACCACTTATCTGTTTGTTGCATTAGAATACTACCAATGGCAATATCTGAAGTGTCGACGAAAACATGAAACGGGTTATCCCAGTCCGGAGGTTGTAAGATTGGGACCTGGGTCAATAAACACTTTAGTCGATCAAATGCGGTCTAACACTCTTGAGTCCACTCAAATTGTCGGGGGGTTTTGGTGAACAGCTTGTTCAGTGGTATTGCCAAATGAGCAAGCCACCGTAAGTGTCGTCCATGCCATCTTACTTGGCCCATGAAGCGCATAACTTCCTTCGGTGTAGTGGGCACCGGAGCTTCTAATACTGCCGAAATTTTATCTGGATCCACCTGTATACCTTGTGCAGATACAATGTGACCAAGTAGCTTGCCACATGAAACCGCAAACACGGATTTGTTTGGGTTTAAACAGAGTCTGTATTCTCTGCATTTCTGAAAGCAGCACCGTAAATGGAACAGGTGTGCTATCATCTTATCGAAAATTGAGAAATCGTCAAGGTAAACTTGCATAAAAGAGGTTAGATAAGGAGAAAATATTTCTTGCATACATCTTTGAAATGTACTTGGGGCATTTCTTAATCCAAACCACATTACCGTACAAGCAAATACACCCCAGTTGGTAATGAATGCAGTTTTCGGTATATCTTCTTCAGCCATTCTAACTTGATTATACCCACTATACCCATCTAAAAATGAATACATTTCATCTCCTACTACTCTATCAAGCATTGTGTCAAGAAAAGGGATCGGAAAAGGATCAGGCACTGTAGCTGCGTTCAGTTTCCGGTAATCTACACATATTTGCAATCGCTTGTTTTTTTTTTGGTACAATAACAATCGGAGAGATCCATTCCGCATGCTCTACTAGTACAATGAATCCGATTTTCAATAACCTATCAAGTTCTACCTTTACCTGCAATGCATAGTTGGGATTCATCCGGTAGCTGGGTTGCTTTATCGGTCTTGATTCTGGCTTCAGCATGACCTTGTGCTGGTAAATGCGGGGGTACAACCCTTTCATATCCTTGTAATCCCATCCAAATACATCAGAAAATTCGCGAAGTAGTTGGATTAGATCTGCTTTAAATACTTCCGGTAATTTTTTCTTTATCTTTACAGGACGCGGATGATCTTCATCTCCTAAATTATAAGTGATCAGCTAATCTTCTGGAACATACAATTGTTGGGGTTTCTCCATATCGTTCGTTGGCTTGAAGAGATGTTGCAGTTCGTCGTCATGTATAGCAACATTGTCTTCTTTCTTATCTTCTTCTATTATAGGCATCACTGTACAGACTAAAGCATTCCAATTATCTACAACAGATTGTAGATCAACAGTTCCTAATGAGATTAAGTTAGCGTTACTTTTCAGAAACTCTTCTTCTTCATCATCTGATAATCCATCTAGCATATGGACTGGTTCAGCGAAATACGGTCTAGCGTGTAACTCGCAAGGTTGTATAGCATCTAGTTTTACCACATATTTACGATTTGCATCCTTAAAAGTGAGCTCTTGTGCAGACCAATCCTGTATTACCTTCGCATGCTTCAGCCAAGGTCGGCCAAAAAGAAGGTTGTAATCCAGAGTGGATTCCGATAGGTCTAGTATGACAAAGGTCATCTTGAATGTCGTATCTTGTAAAGTGATTGGTACATTTCGTACGAGTCCTATGGGATGGACTCTTGATTGATCGGCCATTCTGACAAAGAATTGAACTGGTTCGATTTCGGTCCATCCTAACCTTTTACATAGTGCAGCAGTAGCAATGTTGACTCCAGATCCTCCATCAATTAGTACCTGTGTGATTTTATGATTCTTATACCATACCGTAATTAGAGGGACTGAATGATTGACTGTAGAATCGGATTCCGGTTGTACTGCTGTTGTCGCTGGAATACACGAAGGCACCGGGTTGAACTGCTGTTGGAATTGTTGTCGAATTTCGGGTACCAATGCGAGTAGTTGGCCCATAGGCAGGGTGATAGATGCCTTCGATAAAATTTCCCAGGCCTGTTGAGATTGGTTGACATGCTCCCCCGGTGTTGAAGTTGATGCTTCTCTTGATGATGAAGCGTCTACTGTTGGTAATGTGCCTGCTGCTAATGATGTGCCTGTGGCTGCTGATGTACCTGCTGCTGAATTGGAATCCTGTTGTTGTGCTCCTTCTTTGGTTAACGGAGTCTGAGTTATCGGAATAGGATCTGGGAAGACTGGTCGTTCTGCTGTGGTCCATTGACTAGCCTTGTTGTACATTCTTTGTTGTTTGCGTATTCCTGGTTCAAATATTTCTGTTGCTGACTGCAGCTATTTGTCGGAACGGGTCTGAACTATAGCGGCTTGTGTTTCCACAGGTGTGATTTGTACCATGTTAGTCATTGGATTCTGACGTTCCTTTTTCCTCTGATCATACTCAGCTGCATCTTTACAAAATCTTATAATGTGACCAAATTCACCACAGAAATGACAGCGCGGTGGTGGTAGATTGGGATTTTCCGGTGGCGGTCCGGTCTGCCAGCGATTTGCATTATAGTTGTTATTTCTCAGTCCTCTGTAATTTCGATATCCTTGTTGCTGATTGTTCCTCATTTGCGGAGGCACATAATGATTGGCTGGTTGTCCTGGTTCCTGTATAATAGCATTGACAGTTGCGGTTCCCTGCACTTTGGTGTTGTAGGTGCAGTTTTCGGTGGTGTGCCCGACAATGTTACAGATAGCACAGAATAACTGATTAAGTGCACAAGTGGCACTAGTATGGCCTGAGTTCTTGCATGTGATGTAGTATACTTATCTGGTCATATCTTCGGCGACATTTCTGTTCGTTTTTAACCACTCCAGATCTTCTGTAAATCCTCCAACCTTGTTTTCCAGTTGCAGAGCCATTACGATTACGGCATCTAGTGTCATTGCTCCTACACAGCGTATCATCATAATCTGTTTAAGTTGTGGAGTCAAGCCATTGATGAACCACTGAGTAATAACGTCATCCGGTAGGTTGGCATGTGCTGGTGGTAACTGGCTTAGATGCGTCCTGAATAGGGTAGCATACTCCTGTACAGTTTGATTTACCTTATGTCTGTTGTTTAGCAGATAATCAAAGATTTCGACTGGATTCTTCTTTAGCCTGAATCGCTGCAAAAAGGCATCTCGTACTGCTTCGTAGGTGCCGAAGTGATTAATATGTAAGCCATCTAGCTGCTTCATTGACCAATGTAGATTGAAAGACAATAGCTTTATACGTTGGATCCGGTGGATGGTTGAGAACTGCGTAACTTATCTCGAATGTGTGTACATGAGCATCCGGATCATCTCCTGGGAATCCACCAAATTTAGTGTATGTCACTCCTGTCGGAGGCAGCCTAGGTGGACATAACTGTTGTTGCTGCTGCCCGTTCATGATGAGTGTGTTGTGACTATTTTCTGTATCTCGGGGCTGAATTTCTGAACTATCAGAATCTATATCGTCGGACTCTACACTTTCCGGTGCGATGATCTTGTTTAGTATGCTTCGAATCTCGGTTTTGAACAACTTCCCTTCCTTCTTGATGTCAAGTGAAGGGCGGCTTACTCCAGATAGTGGGGACTGGGCTGAAGATTCACCCAGAAATGGTAACTCGTTATCGGAGAACCGTAAATTCTCAGTGACTTGTACCGAAATGTCACCGGAGAATATCGACTGTTCACCAAAGCAAAGTACTCCGTCGTCTTTACTGCTGTCTTTGACTAAGGCATTCCTATTCGTCAACAAATTTGAATTTTTACTCAATGTTGTCAAATTAACTTGGGGCTGCGTTCTAGTGGATTCTGGGGTTGCTATATTTTCGACAGACTGTGCCGAAATAGTACCAGGATCTGCCAGAAAGGCAGTAGGTTCTACCGGAATTTGACCGGAATTACTAAAAACGTTCTTTGCTATCTTATCCACTGGTTTGGTACTTCCCGCGCTTCTGCCTCCTGGAGGCGTCCTTAGCAGGTTAGATACCCACGTTTGTCTATTCTTAGGGTACGTTTCGCCGGATCGAGTAACCCGCATATACTGCGCGTACTATTCTTTTCTACGATCGTTCAAAAATTATGGAATCTTTACTTACGAGTAATCAACGAACGTTTTCGATGCAACCTTTCTATAGGTAATCGATAATTTTAAGGCCACTTTCCCACACATAGTACTTTCGTCACGTAACTGGCAATCTTGATGCCACCTTCCCACAGACGGCGCCAGTGTTAACTAGCAGAGTTAAAAATGCCCAAATGTTAAACACCTGGTTCTAACTATCAGAATGGCGTTTAACCAGTCTCAGTGGGTTCTTGGGAGTGGTAGGGGTCTATTAGACAGAGGCCCTGTACTTAGTTCCCAAAGTTACTGTCCACACTCAGCACGGTAATGATACTGAGAACTCTATCGAATTGCCGTACTGAGAATTTACCGTCACAGTCCTAGCTCAATTACTCAGGTACCGCACACACTCAGGTATTCTACTGTTACACACTACCTTGTGGTACTGCTCAGAACAATAGAATACTTCAACTTTACCGAATATAAGTATATACTCCTAATCCACAGTATTGCGACAATCCGAACACGATTCAATCTCAATACATTATACAACTACACAGATTTATTCACCAAATTTCACATATGACAACTCGACACATTACTAGCAATTCCGGGCCTGTAGCCTTTCACCCAGTACTCTGTACTGGACACTGAATAGCATGAATCGAACAAATCACATCAGTAGCGAAGAACGAACTACAGAGCGAATCAGTTGCTCCGATCATATACAGTAACAACGTAAGACGGTTACACAGATGAATCACCAAGTTAACATGACTACGAACACGCCCATCAAACGCGGATGGATACAAAACGCCAGATCCTGCTCTGATATTGGACACAGAAATAACTTAATCAGATAACTACTCAAATACTGGAGAAACAGCAGTAACACAGTAATAACCACTCAGATACCAAAAGAACAACACAGTGAAATCGGACACACCCAGACGAACAGTCTGGTGATTTTTGAAAATCGCGCGCCCTTGGCAGATCTTTTCATTGCTTTAAATAGAAATTTTACAAATGAAGTGTGACCGCTTTTCGCGCGTGTGATTACACGTTTTCGTTTTACATTTTCCAATCCGGCGGCCAACTAACATGTCTAACTAAGGAGCATAACACCTTGAGAATGTCAATATCAGCATGATTTTGTATAGTTTCTTGAGGAAGATCATCTTTCCAAAAGTTGAAGTTTTCAGGTGGAAACGTAAGATATAGGTGAGAGAGGAAGGGAGAAAAAGTATGTGTGAATGTTCAATGATTTGTGACTTATGTGCGATCTGTATCATGAGTATTGTGTATTGCTAAATGTTAGTGAAAGTCCATGTGAATAATTGTTTGTGCTTGTGCGCGGGTGGAAGAGGGAGAGAAAAAGGAAATGCGTGTGTGAGTGGAAGGGAAAAAGGAATGGGTGTGTGCATATATGCATGAAAGTGGGGTGTGGGTGTGAATATAAGTATGCGAGCGTGCATGTGTAAGTGTATGAGTGAGTGTATGCATGAGTATATGTGTGTGAAAAGTGAGAGTGAAGGAGAAGGAGAGAAAAGATGCGAGAAGGTATGTAAGTGAGTGGGTGGATAAGAGAGAGAAGGATGAGAGAAAAGAGGGTTAGAGGCTTGTGAGTAGAAAGTGAGAAAGAGGGTTGTGCAAATGAAAGGAAGTGTGAGAGTGGGAGGGAATAAGAGTGCTGGGAAGAGAGAAAGGTAGGGAAAAAGCGAGTGAGTAAGGGGTTGTGGGAGATAAAGAAAGTGAAAGAGAGGATGAGAGTGAGAGATAGATAGAGAGAAAGAGAAAGGAAGAGTGTGTGTGCGTGCATGTGGAAGAGTAAAGGCAACAGGAAGATAGGGAAAGAGGGAGGTGTGTAAGTGTATATGAAATAATGAGTGTGAGTGGAAGAGGGATGGAGGGGACGTGAGTGTGTATGTAAGAGAAAAAGAGGAGTGCGATGAGCATGGAGAGTGATCAGTAGAGGGGAAAAGAACAAAGATAAGAATGTGCATGTGGGTAGAAGTGTGCAAGGGCATGTGAGACTACAGGTATGTGTATGTGTGTATAGGGGATTGTGAGAGAGAAAGATAAGAAAGGAAGAGGGAAGAGACGGAGTGAAATAACGGAAGGAAGGGAGTGTGAACAGGAGGAAAATGAGCTAGTGCATGAGCAAGGAAATTTAGCTCTTGAGAGATAATTGTGGACTCCCGAACAATACAAATAGAGCAGTCCCAAGCACTTAGGCAAATCCATAGTGTTTGTGGGCATATTTTCCCTTGGGTTTAAGACCTTATCATTTTGGTGCGTTTGCCGGGAATCGGCTTAGCACATCTCATAGAGATTGCTACGAGTTCGCTTCGTGCCCCATTTGTGTGGCACAGCCAGTCGGCCTCGGATTGGTTGCTTTGTTCTTGGTAAAGTGCTCGCACAAAGAATGCAAGTTAGGGACTTTCAAAAGGGTGACCCGAGGATGATGAACTCCAAATGGACCAGAAGTCGAATCGGATTTGGATGCTCAATGCGAAGCCATGCATATGAATGTTGCCAGGTTGTTCCAATCTCGAATTATATTCGGTGTTGGTGTTGCAAGAAAGTCGGGCACATTGCAAAGTTTTGTCCTCGTGTGTCGAGTTTGTTGGACTTTGTCCCTAAATGCGTAGAATGCGGGAAAAAGAGGCTATGCGAGCACGTGTGTGGCTCAAAAGAGGTGACTGACATAAAGGTCACAACGAATGAATCGGATAGGTGTTTATCCTCTTTTTATGTGGAAGTTGACATGAGTGGAGTCGTTTCATTGACGGAGACCGCAAGGGTGAATGGAAACATGGATAGGGAATCCTAGAATCAAGCTTTGATGGAATTCGTAAAGAGCCTAGAATATCAAGTCAATTTGCTTCGGGTAGAGTGGGATAGTGGAAGGACCAAGGTAGAAAAGCTTGAGGAAAGTCAAGCATGGTTAGGAGAGGTTGTCGCGAAATGTGTAGAACAGTTGAAACTTGTGGAGAATAGAAACAAGGAGTTGAAAAGAGTAAACAAAAGCTTGAGGAAAGACCTTGCGAGGCTTGAGAGTGAAAACATGGTCTTGGACTTGAGATCTGGCTTGATGGTAGCTGATTGCTTTGGAGTTGCGATTGAAGAGGAGTCCAAGAGAGATAAGGAGAACTTGATAATGAGACTTGAACAAATAGAGCAAGAAATGGAAAGAGTGAAAAGTTTGATCGATAAATATAGTGATCAAGCGGGTAGAGCCGGTGAGGATGCCCACATAGAGTTAGAAAGGACGCAGCGTGCCCAAGTAGAGAGCGATGAGAAAGTGGAGTTGGAAAAAGAGAAATTGATTTTGTTAGGTGCAAAGGAAGGAAAGTGGTGTGAAAAGGAACAATCGGTTAGGAGTTGCAATGAGTCTCTGGCGATAGTTGCAAGGGAAACACAAGTTTGAGCTAATGAAGAAAGCTATGAGAAAAGCCGTGGCAAGGAGTCGGGGAAGGACGAGCCTAGAAGCAGGAGTAGTACGAATGAAAGAGCCAAGCACAAACGATGTCAAGGCGATCATGATGGCGAAGATGCAACAGATAAGAGCATTCAGAGTATGCATGAAGAGAAAACTTCGAGGAGTCAGATAGACGGAGGACATGCTAGGACTAGTGACAGTACGGTGAAGGATGAAGCTTGTACCAAGGATGCTGCCAAAGGTTGCACAAGGTCTCAAGAGACAGTGGTTTTCGTTTTGAGGTTGCTTCAAAAGAGATGTCAACAAAAGAGAAGCGGGCGAGCTAGGTTGAAGAGTTTCGAGAACAGGACATAGGAATGGATGTTGAGGATATGGAGTCCTTTTTTGACAAAGACCACTATACAAGATCAAGTGGATAACCAAGAGTGCAAGAGCCTATACATATGATCCTTTTTGTCAAGCATCTACCTAGAATAGAGTTGTGAAGAGCTAACATTGAGAGTCATTTTGCAGATCGGTGGCGGATAAGCATACGATGGCTGACCAGGTGCAATGACAAGCACAGTTGAGCTAGTACTTTATTTTGCAAATCAGACCTTTTCGAGTATAGAGATATATGTAGAGAACTTGTTCACTGAATACGACGTCGGGAAGCGCATTGGTTGGTCCAGTTCCTCAATCAAGGTTTGGGTGTTGAATTTCCATTTGTGCAGTTTGAGCAGTATTTGATGTATTGGACAGAAATCATTGAGGATAGATATTTTTATTATGATTCCACTAGAGATACGCCAATAGATGAAGAGGGTTTATGTTGGGCTTGGGTGGACCAATTGGTCATAGATAGCAATGATGAGGCTCCTGAGGCGGAGGCGGATTCACCTTCCTAGAGAGTATTTGATTTCTGGGAGGTGGACGTTGCTAGGTAAGAGAGTTTCGAGTCGGTCTTATAGCAGAGTCATTTGAAGAGAGGCCTCGTGAGGGGATGAACAACCAAGTGTCAGTTAGTTAGGTTGTAGGCAGACAGGTACGCCATTTGAGTGTCGTGTCTGAGGAAGCGAAGACAACAGAAAGATCGATCTATCAGGAGTCTATTTTGGTTGTGTTTTTTGTATGATTGCTGTGTGGGATAGGTGGGGGAACGCTCCTTTTTGCCTCTCCCTAACTCTCAGGGTTCTTTTGAGGGGAACAAAAAAAAGAAAAGAAAAGAAAAAAGAAAAAAGAGAAAAATACAAAAGAAAAAGAAAAAGCAAAAACATCGTGTCTATATGTGTGCCAATGCGCTATGCCGAGCTAGTAGGCGAGCACAGTCCACCTGGCCAGGCGGTCAGGACTACAAATCGACGCTAGTTTCGCCATAGGTGTTGGAGTTTGTGTGTGTGTTTTGGTGCTTCGTGCCATAGTGGGTCGATAGGTGAGTGGAGCCATCTCCGCCGTGCGGACGAGACCGCAAGCCGCACTCGACCTCGCTATGGGCAAGCCCTTCCGTGTGTGTTCATACATCGTGTATCTATGTTGTTGGGCACTATGCTATGCCGGTAGATGGGTGGAATGAACCTAGCCAGGTGGTTAGGGCCACAAGTTGCATCCGGTTGCTACATAGGCCAACCCGTGTGTAAATAAATATAAATAATAAAAAGAAAAGAAAGATTTTGTGTTCCCATCCCTGAGGGGGAGAGACAGAAAGAAGGAGGACAATGATTGTCTAGATGGGTGTGGCATGCATGTATATGTTTTTGTGATCTTTTTGTGATTGTTGATAGATCGATCTACCTAACGTCGACACCCACGAGGACCAGTATTCACATGTGTATTTGACTTGCTTGCTGCCTGCTCACTGTATTTGGCTTTTCTATTGTTGTCAACAGATGGCAATGAGGTATACCACTCTGATTCCTTTACTTGGGTCACACTGTATTTTTGGAGATGGTCTCTTTTTGATTGCGCGAGTTCGGTTTTGTGTCAGACTTCATCTTGTTTGCATATGATCAATTAGGAAGGATGCCTATATGCATGCAGATTATACATGATGATTTTGGTTTTGACATCTTTTCGGTACTTACATTTTTGTTGAGTTGTGTGAGGTAACGGATGCAATGGAAAAGAGGGATTCCTTCTAGTATGTTTGGTAAGTGTTTTTGTGACGATTGGATTCCGTTTTGATGGATAGTGCAGGAACACAGGAGAAGGGCCAAGGGAAAAAGAGTGCCATGGATGGTAAGGAAGGTATGAAGTGATCTAGTCAATGAAGTGGTGACAAGGATGTAAGTCTGGTTCTTGTGATTCCATGTTTAGAAATGGGTAAGTGAAAAGAGTGTAAGTATATGGATATGTTTGAGAACATGGTATGTGGCATGGTTCATATGTGTATTTGCATTGACTTGCATGTGGCATGAGAGGAGATGTGAGATAGAGAAGAAGTAAAAGGTGATTGCATGAGGACATCGAAACAAACGTGGTCGGCATGTGTCTTTCTTGGAATGCATGAAAAGACGAGCGAGCACGAGTAAGAGTGTGTATGTGTGAGAGTGTGTAATTCATGATGTGGATATGTGTGTGCATCATGGTATGTGCTTGGAAGTGGGAAAGCGTAGACGAGGCGAGTGAGAGAATAGGAGAATGGAAGCGAGCATGATTTATGCGATCAAGCGCATATGTGGATAAGGGGCACTGCATATAAATGTGAAAGCATGTCATTGATGATGACCCGGTTAGATGTTTTTGAAGAGAACTAATCCTTGGGTTGAGTGTAGACACACATTGGCTCGTCGAGGACGACTTCGCAAGCAGAAAGGGGGAGTATGTTAGCCATATAAGTGCTTGTTTTTTGTGCACTAACAAGCTTCCTTTTGCATAGTGTATGGTGGATTCAGGTGTTTTTCAAAGGGGCTTCACGGATCATTGGTATTGACATAGATGATATTAAAGCTAGCCTCGGTCTCATGGAGGGAGGAGTGGACTACAGCTTTGAGTGCATTGGCAATGGATGGGAGCAGAAAGTTCTAGACACTAGTGAGAATGCTTCAATGTTGGAAGGATATGTACAGTCCTATTGGTGAATTCTATGTATATGATGGACTCTACAATGTGGAAGAGACACTGACTGCAAAAGACTAAAGCTAGTAGCTGATTTAAAGATCCAGACACCATCATCTCGTAAGCATGTGTTCATCGGGGACATTTCTGAGGGAATGGAAAGCCGTGCTATCTGTATGGAGAATATGATTGATGATGAAAGAGGTCCAACTGAACTTAAATATTCCACCAAGTCAATCTATCCTGAGAGTTGAACGGCCTTAAGCCTCATAGTGGATGCAAACGAAGTTGTATTTGCCCTTCTGCCAGTAGCTGCAATTGCTTTGGAATAAATGGGAGTGAATTTCTGTGCTTGAATGATGGAAATCCTATGAAGCAAAAGGTTTCATTTTAATGTGGTAGCCATTGTTTATGTTCTTGAGGTTGTCGAACAGGACACTTGAGAAGGGAGCAAAGATCCATCTTGATGTTTTTAAAACAGTAAATAAAGGGGTGGAGGGTTCTTTTTTTTCAGGGTTTATTTCTTTTTCTCTCTCTGTGCAGGGAATATCTCAATAGGACAAGGAAAATTAAGGACTCCTTCGGGGGCGGCCTGCCCTGGCATGCATGTCAAGAGATGTAGCAGGAGGAAATGCCCTTCAAAGCACACGCTTCGACAGGTACAGGGGGAGGAAAGGCGGCTAGCGCTCACTCTCTATTAGAGAACCGCAGAGAAGGGGGTTATGACCCATTATTTTTGCACGAAGAGGTTCTTTTTCGAGGATCAATAGCCGACTGAATGTAGATGGGGAAAAAGCTTATATGCGGCAGGAGGGGGGAGGAACGTCTTCTTCTTCATTTTTCTGTCCTTCAACCGCTGCTGTATTTTTTGGGGACTTCATCCTCAAGGGGGGGGGGGGCTTCACCTACAGTGGATGCAGGAGTGGAGAACAACGAGCAGCAGGAGTAGCTTACTCTGGTTTTTTGATCAAGTAGAAGACAAGGAACCCGTGTTGGGGAAGGATGGGGATCATTGAAAGGATGGCTTCTTGCATGTCGATTGGGAGGTTGGAGTCTGCAGGTGTCTCCGAGGAGGTGCATACTCCTAGTTGCTGAAGACGGCTGGAGGGGAAGCCCAGATGGAACTAAGGAGCACAACACCTTGAGAACCTCAATATCAGCATGATTTTATGTAGTTTCTTGAGGAAGATCATCTTCCCAAAGTTGAAGTTTTCATGTGGAAACGCAAGATATAGGTGAGAGAGGAAGGGAGAAAAAGTATGTGTGAATGTTCAATGACTTGTGACTTACGTGCGATCTGTATCATAAGTATTGTGTATTGCTAAATGTTAGTGAAAGTCCATGTGATTAATTGCTTGTGGTTGTACGCGGGTGGAGGAGGGAGAGAAAAAGGAAGTGTGTGTGTGAGTGGAAGGGAAAAAGGAATGGGCGTGTGCATATATGCATGAAAGTGGGGTGAGGGTGTGAATATAAGTATGCGAGCGTGCATGTGTAAGTGTATGAGTGAGTGTATGCATGAGTATATATGTGTGAAAAGTGAGAGTGAAGGGGAAGAAGAGAAAAGGTGCTAGAAGGTATGTAAGTGAGTGGGTGGATAAGAGAGAGAAGGGTAAGAGAAAAGAGGGTTAAAGGAGGCTTGTCGCTTCCACAAAGGGGGAGGAGTGAATACCTTCTATCGGCACGCGCACACTGCAATGAGACCTTGAGATCCTTGGGGAAGTATAGCTTAGCACTCTCTGCACAAATCCTTAGTCACTCTCCATGCACCTTGCACTTCCACTTCTCTGCGTCGCACACTGGTGACTCTTGCACTTCTCTCTCTTGCTTCACTTAGACTATGCTTCTCTTGCTTACTCTAAGATTGGTCCAAGAATAGTCCTTGCCTTGATTTGAGTGTGTCGATCATGTACGCTCCTAACTGCAATAGCATCTTGGTGCTCACTTTGATGCCCCAAGATTGTCTTCACAAGTGGCAGCCAACGACTCACTGTTTTTCCCTGTAGTGACTTTAGACTAAAACCAAAAGAATTTAATGGGGGGCCATACTTTCCCTGTGCGTACGCTATCGCTTCACATACCTTCACATTTCCTTTTAAGTCTTCACTTTTGCACATAAGGGGGGGGGGGGGGGGGGGGGTTCACCTGAACCTTCCAAAACACTTTAAACACACTTGAACCTTAGGGAAATTAGAGAAAATACCCCTGCAACCTGCAACCCACTTTCTCCAATTTACCCTTGGTGGACAATTAATTGTGCACTACCCGTGCACTTTGACACCTGCACTTTAGCACTTTGACTTTGCACCTGTTGACTTTGACCTTGACCTTGTTGACTTTGACCAGTTGACTTTGATCTTTTGACTTTGACTGCAGTTGACTTTGACCAACATGAATTTTATGGGCTCAACAGTTGCCCACCACCTAATGTGCTCTCCGTCCCGGAGAGCTACAGCCAAAACTCTGAGCATAGAGGACACCATGATAATGGAGCTGCAGAAACGTGAAGAGGACATTTGAGCAGCAACCAATTCCACCAGATCAAGCACCAGAAAAGAACTAGAAGTGGGAATTTGTTATGGAAAAGCAAAAAAGGTGGGCAATGGGCGGGTAGAAAGGAAGGGGAAGGGAGGGCTGATGGGTCTGAGAGGGATAGGGTCGGGAGGGTTAAGGATGTGGCTTGGCAGATGGTGAAAGGGAGGGATTGGGAGAAGGATTATGGGGTCTGGAGAGGGGAAAAATCATCAAATAGGAGAGCTACAGAGGGATTATATGGGAAATATTGAAACATATGGTGAGAGGAGGTGATAATATACAATGTGGCCACTGTGGTGAAATAAAAACATGTGATGAATGTGTGCAAAACATGTGGGTTTGGACCAAAAGCCAGAGAAAAAGTGGGAATTTGGAAAAATAAAGACAAAAACTGAGTCCAGAGGTGCCAAAAAACATGAAAATGACTCCATTTTTGTACAAAACGGCCAACCGAGGCACAATCCAGAGCCAAAAGCTTTTAGCCATAAAAAATAAAAAAAATAAGAAAAATTAAATGAAATATTAAAAAAATCGGCCCCTCCCTTTTTTTTTTATAATATAATAAATTTGAACGCCCATGCCTAAAAAAACATAAAGAAAATAAATAATAAAATAAAGGAATAAAATAAATAAAATAATAAATAAAAATAAGGAAAGAAACAAAATAAAATAAAAAATAAATAAAAAAATAAAAGAAAATAAATTGGGGGGGGGGGAGGGGGGGTGTTTTTTTTTTTTATTATTTAATTGCCTCAACCTGAAATTCCTGGGTGGCTTTTTTTTTGTTTTTTTTTCGGGTGGAAAATAACCCAAAAAATAGAAAAAAGGAAGGAAAAATCCAAAAAAATGCCAAAAAATTCTGTAAAAATTCTCATGAAATTTTCTACAGGGCTATGCCCCATTTCTTTCATCAAACCCCAGAGAGCCTCCTTTTATTCCTCCTATTTGTCAAGAAAATGACATGGAAAGGGATAAAAATGCTAGAAAAATGCTAAAATTGCTAGAAAAATTTCCAAAAAATACCCAAAAGTTTTTCGTTTGCAAAGGTTATGAAATGCCTTCTAGGTTTGCTAAAAACACCAGGAACAAGAATGAAATTGCTAAAGAAAACTACTAAAACTGAGCAGAATGAGATGAGAAAGCTATGTGCAACCTGGACAGATTTTGCAGTTCCAGGTGATCCATACTTCTTTAAGTGTGTTGATGATAGGCCTTGAGCCTGGATATGTTGACCAGTGGCAAGGCCTCTCCTTTCAGCGTCTCTAACTCCACAACACCCCAATTTAGCATTGTTTTGACTCTGTAAGGTCCTTCCCAATGTGGAAGCCATTTTCCTCTCAGTTGTGTATGAAGATGAGGTCTATGGAGAAGAACTAACATGCCTGCTTCAATGTTGTTGTTCCACAGATGTCGATCATGTGCCTCCTTCCTCTTCATCTGAGTCTCTTTCAATTGTTTTGTTGCTAGTAGACGAATCTCCTCCACTTTATGTAGTGCTCCGAGCCTCTGAGAGACATCACAATCCTTCTTGCCCTGCATGAATGATATCTTAGGTGATCCATGTAAAAATTCAAAGGGCTCAATGGGCAATATGCCATAAACTAGTTGGAATGGAGAATATCCTGTGGCCTCTTTGTAGGCTAACCTGTATGCCCATAGGGTACCTTGATAAGCAATGCCCCAAGAAGTGGGCTGTAACATACACTCCTTTCTTAACATTGAGATTAAAACCTTATTTGTCGATTCAACCTGTCCATTGGCTCTTGGATAGTAAGCACAAGAGGTCCTATGTAGAATTCTATACCTGTTGAGAATTTCCTGCAGGACCTTATTGACAAAATGGGTACCTTGATCTGTACAAATTTCAAGTGGGCATCCAAACTTGCAAATGATGCTACTATAAATGAAATCAGCAACAGTTTGGGCAGTGCAGTCGGGGGAGGCAATAGCTTCAGCCGACTTTGTTGCATAATCTGTAGCTATCAAGAGATATTTTTCTCTTTTTGGAATTGCGGGAGGGTAGATGGGCCCTACAAAATCTAGCCCCCACTTCTCAAATGGTTGCCAGGAAGTGGAAACAATCAAGGGGTTATGCCTCTACTTTGTTGGCTTAGGTCCACACCTCTGGCAAACGTCACATGCCTTTCCCCATTCATCTGCATCCTTAAATAGTGTAGGCCACCATAGACCATCATCTAGTATCCTCTGACTCATAATATGCCCTGGAAGGTGCCCACCACTTGTTCCTTCATGTGCAGAGTGAAGGACTTCCCTCACTTCTTCTTCTTCCAAACACTTCCTAAACCTGTCATCCTTGCCCTGTCTATATAATTTATCTTCAATGAAGGTATATGGTCTACTCTTGATTAGCAGTCTCTTTTTTTGCACAGCACTAGCCTTTTCTGGATACAACCCAGTTTTAATGAAATTTTTGATATCATAATACCAACCTTGAGCCTGTACAGCAAACAGATGAGCATCTGGAAAATCATCATTGATTCCACTAGTTTGATTCATCATATTGATTATGGATAGGTGATCCGCCATAACATTTTCTTTACCTGGTCTATGGACTACAGAAAAATCAAACTCTTGGAACAATAATAACCACCTCCATATTCTACCAGTGGCTTGTGGTTTGTTGAGTAAGTATTTTAGTGGTTGGTGATCTATTATAATAATAAATTTTACTCCCAGTAAGTAATGACGGAATTTTTGGACAGCAAGGACCATTGCTAGGGCTTCCCTTTCTGTAGTACTGTAATTCCTTTCAGCCTTGGTCAAGATTCTACTGGCATATTGAATTGGTCTGTCCACTTTAAATTCTTCACTAGGTTGGGTCAAAACTGCCCCCACTGCATAGGCACTGGCATCTACATGTATATGAAAGATTTTTGACCACTCAGGTGTGATCAAAATAGGAGCAGACACTAACCTTGACCGTAATGTTTGATATGCTTTTTCCTCCTCTTCTTCCCATTTAAAAGGTACTTCCTTACCTGTAAGTCTAACCAATGGTATGGCTATCTCTGCATACATTTTTATAAATCTTCTATGGTATCCAGTATGCCCCAAGAAACTCTGAATCTCTTTAGGAGATTTAGGTTTGGGCAACTTTAATATAGAAATGATTTTGTCAGGATCTGGGGCCATACCTTTAGCCGACACCACATGTCCTAAGAGAGTTCCTTCTGTCACAAGGAAATGACATTTGTTTGGATTGAGCTTTAGCTTAGTCTCCCTGCATCTTTTGAAAACATTCTGCAGCTGCCTCAAGTGATGGTCCAAACAATCTAGAGGAGTTTCTTTGTGAGAACCTGAAAACGAAGAGAAGTCATCCATGAAGATTCTAAGTGATTCTAGCAATAGGGGGCCAAAAATGAGATTGACCGTTCTGTTAAAGGTGGCTGGAGCATTTCTGAGCCCAAATGGCATTTTTATATACACATATGTTCCCCAAGGTGTGATAAAAGCAGTCTTTTCACGATCCTCTAGGTGTATTGATATTTGATTATAACCACTAACTCCATCCATAAAGCTATATAATGCATGCCCAACCACTTCTTCAATGACCTGCTCTGCAAAAGGCATTGGGAACCCATCTGGAATGGTCACCTTGTTGAGTGCTCTAAAGTCAACACAAATTCTGATTTTATTAGTATTCTTCTTTGGTACTATAACCATAGGTGAGAGCCACTCTGAGTGTTCTACAGGAATGATTATTCCTGCATCCTCCATCTTTTGTATTTCCACATAGACAGCTTCAGCATATTTTGGATTAAGTCTATAACTCTTCCCTCTTATGGGTTTGGCTCCATCAACCAGAGGGATTCTGTGCTCTCCATAAGTTGCAGGCACTCCTTCTAAGTCTTTATAATGCCAGGCAAAAACATCTGTATAATGGGTCAAGAATGATTTTACCTTTTCAAGGAGCCTTGGGTGGTTCCACAACCAAGTGGCCACCAAAGCTGGCCGATTATTGTCTTGAGTGCCTAATTGTATTTCTTGGACAGGATTTCTCTCTACCATCTTATCTTCGTGCTCATCTTCTTCCTTGTCTTCTTCTCCTAGCTTTTCGTGCATTGCTTACAGGTGTATTTTGGACTTCAATGTGTTCCTCCTTGTCCTGCATCCATCCTGCAGGGATTTATTGAATTGGGAAAGAACATTCTTCACTAGAATTTTTTACCTTGCCTTTAGCTTTAGTAACCTCTTTATCTGTGGTTGTCATATCCTCCTCCAAGTTGTATTTGAGGGGTGTCTTCCTGCCCCTTCTGTGGTCTGTGATGGGCTCTCCCAATCCATCAACCTGGACTTTTTCCTTATCTTCATCATAACCTTCAGTCGTGCAAGAATTATTAAGAAAAATTCCAAAACAAGAGGAAGAGTTGCCTGCTTGGAGCCACTTTAGAATATCCTCTTCTTCCTCGAAATCTATTTGGGGTTGATCCTCCGATTCTGTTTCCATGCATATGCCAACTGTTTGCATCATGCTAGTGTTTCCTTGATTATCTGGGCCCTCTTCTAAATGAATCTGTGTCAGCTCTTGCCCTTTCTTTTGTACCCACATAGTGTCCTTGCCCCAATCATGAATGACACTTGCATGCCTCAGCCATGGTCGTCCAATTAAGAGAGGAAATCCTCCTTCAACCTGGGGCAATCTTAAAACCACAAAATCCAAAATGAATAGATTACCTTGTACTTCAAGTGGAACTTTTGGGATCACTCCCAAGGGCCTTACTTTGCTCTGATCTGCCAAAGTAACAGTGAAATTTGCAGGCCTTGGAGGGTGGAGTCCAATCTTTTCCATTGTATGTTCAGGCATCAAGTTAATGCCAGAACCACCATCCACAATAACTCCTTGAAATTCATGACCCTTGATAGATACTGTCAGCCGAGGACTTTTATAATCTGTTAGGGGTGCTTCCCCTACAATTTTTCCTTTATGTAAAATAGCAGTCTTTGCCACCAAACTTGTAGTGGAAGCTTCATCAATTATCTGCAATAACTCTGGCCTGAATTTCCCATCCATCTTTATTAAAATAAAAAATACTAACCTCCTTTTTCATGGACTTGAGTAGTTTTGAAGCCTCTGATTCCTTGAGAGCATGGGCTCCAGTTGACTTATCAAACTCCTCATGAGCCCTGTTGAAGGCATGCCCAATGGCATCATTGGTGCATATGAGATCTCCTTTTTGACTTGTATCTGCACCTGTGGTGACTTTATCTTCAGATGGTTCTCTGTTTTGATTCCATTCCTTACTCTTTGACCCTTGTCCTATGTCCGCTTGAGCCTTCCCCTTGCTTCTTGTCTGCACAGTTAAAGATTCTATTTCTTCTAATTGCACCACCCTGGTAGATGGTGATGGCTCATAGACCCGATCACACGCTTCTTCTTTGTGCACCGAAATCATTTGAATATGAGGCCCGGATGAAGAGGCTTGATTCTTAGGACAACAATTTGTATAATGGTCTCTTGCATCAGGACAGTTCCTGCAAGGAGGGGCATTTTCGGGTAGGGTGCACCTACTTTGATAGTGCCTGCATTCTCCACATCTGAAACAAATGATTGGCCTCCTAGGCCCATTTCCAAAGTTATTCCTCTGTCTAGGATTATAGTTGTTACCTTGATTTGGTGCAGCAGCTATCACATTTGCTGGTGTTGGGGGTCCTCCTTGTGTCCAGTATGTCGTTGCAGGCATTCCTCTTTATTGGCATTCATGGGCCTCATGGCCAACTTTCCTGCATAATTGATAAGTCACACTTAACAGAGGACATTCACTTACTATGTGACCTTGCTTGCTGCACATGGAACACCAAAGTCCACTCTTGATGCCACCTCCTTTGAGCTCCTGCAACTCCTGTCGCAGCTGAGCCAATTCCTCTGCCTGGGCCTCCTCCTCCTTTTGGAGCTTTAGTGCTTCAATCTCCCTTCTCAACTAAGCAACAACATTCTCCTCCTCTTTGTAGGGCTTATTTCTTTTTAAGCCCTCCAGCTCTTTCCTTAGGTGTATCACTGGATCCTCCATTTCTGTACCATATGTTGGTTGGGAAGAAGTTGCTCCATACTGGTACCTTATCTGCTCCAAGCGTGTGGCTGTGCTGATGAAATCCTCTATGGAGGCTGTAGGTAGCACTAATTCCTTTATTTTGCATTGGGTGGCCACTGGTAGGGGCTTAGCCAACCATTTCTTAACAAAAAAATCATGTGGTGGATCTGGCAATTTAGCCATTAGTGCTTTGGCCCGAGTCACAAACTCTGGGAACTTTTCTCCTGGACCTAATCTTAAATTTTCTAGCTCTTCTATGATAATCTCCGTAGTGTTGCCATGCTGGAACTGATTTTTAAAAGCATCTTTCATCACATCCCAAGTGGTAAAATGGTTTTCAGCAAACTGGTTGAACCACTTATCAGCTAATCCCTCTAATGTGGCAGGGAAGAGAATCAAAAAGGCATCCTCCCTACCCATTAGGCCTCTAGTCTTACATAGTGCCAAGAACCTTCTAATGTGTTCATCCGGATCCTCCTGAGCTAGGCCTTTGAAAGAAGGAAACTTTATATTTAATCTAGAGAGTAAAGTTTCCAAGTCTACCTAACCCGCCATGCTCTTGACTGATGATGTTGAAGATAGTGGACTGGGGGACCTTCTAACAACCTTCCTTCTTGTCTGCTTGCAGGTGACCCTCAATATTTGGGACCGGGTTGCGGTCATGAGTAGCTCATAGCCCACTGAATATGAGACACTTGATAAGAATATTTACCTTTTGTTTGATGAAGTAGCACTGTGGTTCTGTCGACACTTGATCTCTTCTATGCGTTGCACTTGGTTTCTCCTAAGCTCAAATCTCCTTGGATGTCCCACCGTGCGTGCCAAATTTTGTTGGGGGATTCTTAGACAAGAAGGAGTTTGAGGGTTTGTAGGAGAAAATGAAAAGACCAGAAGAGGAAATACACCTTGGAAGCTTCTATCGATTGATTACAGTAAGACAATTACAATGTTTGAAGCAAAATACAAGCCAATACTTCTGTGCACAATCACAAAGTCTTCTTGCCACCGGCCTCCTCTGCACCAGACCTCCTCCTGCTTCAAGCTTATCCTTGTGCACACCTTGCACCAAGCTTCCACAAAGGGGGAGGAGTGAATACCTTCTGTCGGCACGCGCACACTGCAATGAGACCTTGAGATCCTTGGGGAAGTATAGCTTAGCACTCTCTGCACAAATCCTTAGTCACTCTCCATGCACCTTGCACTTCCACTTCTCTGCGTCGCACACTAGTGACTCTTGCACTTCTCTCTCTTGCTTCACTTAGACTATGCTTCTCTTGCTTACTCTAAGATTGGTCAAAGAATAGTCCTTGCCTTGATTTGAGTGTGTCGATCACATACGCTCCTAACTGCAATAGCATCTTGGTGCTCACTTTGATGCCCAAAAGCCTTGAGCTTTACACATGTAAAGGTACAAATATAGATCCCAAATCCCACGAATTCACACACACATGGACACATACACACACATATATGCACAGACACACACATAGAGACATACACACATATATATGCATACACACACATAGAGACACATACACACACACATACACATACATGCATACATATACATACATAATGCATATGCATATGCATACATACATATGTACATGCATACACACACATACACACACATGCATACATTTGCATAAATAATGCACATGTATATGCATACATACATGCATACACACACTTACATATACACCTACATACACATATACACACATACATATGTATACATATATATATTGATTTCTAACCAATTTTGTTTTATATGTACAAGTATTATGGATCCTAGTAGAGAGAGAAAGGTGAAACTCACTCTCATAAAGAGTCTTATGAGAGCAATAGTTCCACCTGATACTCTGGGGATCATCATGCATGAGTACTCAGAGATGGCTGATGATGAGCTGGATAATACGATCCACATGCTTACCCAGCGATCAAAGGAGGGCTCTTCTGTGGCTCCACATGCAGGAAGACATCTATCTACTCATAGGTATGTTTTTTTTTTTCACAAAATTTTTTAATGATATTATAACACATATTTTTATTTATTTTTATCTATCTATTTTCAGGATACCTATACCACTTCCAGATCATGATAGCAGAGCATAAGTGCCTATGAGGACATGCGTAGGCACCTTAGGGCTAGAGTACGATATAAAGCCAGAGGGGAACATTGTGTACATAGGGAATGGATTGGAGTTCAAGAGAAGAATGCGAGCATTATGCGACTCTTACCTGCACCTTGTCCACTTACACTGGAAGTTAGTATAAATTTTACATATAAATTGAAATAAATATCTTATGTTTTATTTACATGATTTTTTTATTTTTGTAGTGAGCATGATGAGAGGGATAGAAAATACGTACTTAGTTCACTTGAGACAAAGTTTGGGATAGGATGGTCGCATAAGCGGTGTCTAAAAGAGATGCCGACACTTATGGCTCATCATCGCGATAATGCACGGTATGCATTTCTTTTATGTATATATGTGTGGATATGAGTATGTGTGTTTATGTATGTATGTATGTATGTATATGAGAGAGAGAGAGAGAGAGAAAAGAGTGAGACTAGAGGTACAAATACACGCATACACACACATATACATCATACATGCACATTTACACACATATACACATACATGCACAAACCTGGACACTTTGAACGTGATTGCAAGTTGAAGAATCAAAATAACAGAAGGCAACAAAATAACTATGCATCCACGAGTGCAGATGATTCTGAGAAGCTATTCATGGTTCAACATCACATAATGAATACAATGTTAGTGGGTGTTTCAAAATCGAATGATAATGTCGGGTATGTTGATTCAAGTGCTTCAAATCACATGACCAGTCATGTGGAATGGTTTAGTAATTTGCAAAAATTGCGAGTCCTTGGATATGTTGAAATAGGTGATAGCACATCACACCCTATCGAGCATATAGGAAACATAGCATTGTCCATGGAGGACGGGAAGGTAAAACATCTTGCTAATGTGCTGCATGTTCTAAATATAACAAAGAATTTGGTTTGCGTTGGACAAATGGTTGACCAGGGATTACAATTCAGGTTCAATGCTGATGGGTTATATGTACAAGAATACAAATGGGATGGAAGATTGATTGCCAAAGGAAACAAAGTGGGTAGGATATTCACCTTAAATGCGAAAATTCCTAAAATGAATGCAGCCATGTTTGCAAAAGGTGCAGGAGTCATTGCTGATATAGAGATCTAGCAAAAACGGATTGGACATGCAAACTTGCAAAGGCTGAAATTGATGCAATCAAAGGAGATTGTCCATGGACTACCAAATTTCAAGGTTGCAGAGATGCAAAAGGTATGTGTAGCATGTCAATTTGGAAAACAATCAAGAGCATCATTTTCACATGACAAGCATGTTAGTGAGAACATACTAGAAATAGTACACACATATGTTTGGGGTCTTGCAAAGACCACATCTATGGGCGGTTGTAGGTTTTATGTTACTTTCATTTATGACCATACATGAAAAGTATGGGTATATTTCATGAAAGAGAAGAGTGAGGTGTTTATTCACTTCCAGACTTTTAAAGCTATTGTGGAAAAGCAGATAGGGAAGTATATTCAAACATTAAGATCTGATGGAGGAGGTGAATACATGTCAAATGAGTTCAACAATTTTCCAAAAAATCATGGAATTTGGTGTCAGTTTTCATGCAGGTATGCACCACAACAGAGTGGCATTGCTGAATGCAAAAGACATATTGCAAAAATAGCAAGAGCCTTGATGGCTAAGAAGAATATGCCTCATTGTTATTGGGCAGAAGCTATTCATACTATTGTATACATCAATAATAGAACTCTGACTGCTGCTGTATATCAATTTACACCTAAAGAAAAGTTTAAAGGTAAACAACCAAACTTATCACATCTAAAAGTTTTTGGCTATATTGCATATGTACATGTTCCAGATGAGTTGAGGATGAAGCTTGATC
>MU260943.1:55000-60000 GCA_020310875.1 Ceratopteris richardii | reverse complement strand
AAAACCTAGATGAGAAGGCAAAGAAGGAGCTACAACAACTTCAAGAGGTACTAGAATTACTATTACAGAACCAACTGAAGAAGAGGTAACCACTTCAACATCCAGAGTCACATGTAGGTCTTTACCTACAGTTCCTTCCACTGAAGATTAGGTAAGATGGGATGCTAGAGATGCTTTAGCACTCTCATTCATAGCAATGAGTGTTAAAAAGCATATTCTACCACAGATCAGATCTTACAAAAGTTCTAGACAAGCTTGGTTGAAGCTTGAGAATATTTTTCAGAGCAAAAATCCTGCTACGAAAGCTCACTTGAGGAGACAACTAGCAAATACAAGGATGAAGGCTGGTGAGTCAATTCAAACCCACATTACGAGACTCGTTGACTAGAGAGATCAACTTCTAAATATAGGAGTTGAGATATCAGATGAAGAAATGATAAATATGCTGATTAATTCACTTCTTATTTCATATCGGTCTTTCATAACCACTCTTACCCTTACCACAAAAGATAGAGAGGTTACATTTGAAGAGCTAGAGTTCTTGTTACTTCAAGATGAAGATCAATTGAAGGGAATGGAAGAGAATGAAGAAGCACTTTCATCTTCATCAAAGGGTAAAAAGAAGAAGAAGGATAAGAAGGAAAAGCAATCCAAGAAGGAAAGTATAGGTCCCTCTCACCTTCTACTTCAAATTCTGCATCTATTGCATCTAAAGATAAGTCTTCTAAGAAGAAGGAAGTAATATGTTATTACTGCAAGAAATTTGGACATTTAAAAGCAGCATGTTATAAAAGGATTGCAGCAAAAAAGAGAAAGGCATTAGGTTATGTTGCAGAAGATGAGAAAAAAGGGAAATCTCAAGGTGATTCTTATGCCTATATCACCATTGAGGAAGTAGCTTTTGATCAAGCAGCTTTACAAGTTCTTTCAGCAAGTCCTTGGATATTTGACTCAGGTGCTACAAAGCATATGACAGGTTGCAGAGATGTGTTTTCTTCTCTTTCCTATTCTTCAGGTAGAAGAGTTACTATTGTAGATGGCAATGATTTGGATGTTGTGGGAATAGGTATAGTAACCCTAAAGTCAAGAGAAGGTGGTAATTTTCAGATTTCAGATGTTCTTTATGTTCCTAAAATGAAGAAGAATCTGCTATCTATATCTGCACTTTTAGGTGATGGTTTTAAAGTTGTAGTTGAGAGAGATCTTTGTAAGATCTTATCACACAAAGAAGACAAGTGTATTTTACAAGGTGAGCATAGAGGAGGGATCTTTGCTTTGTCCAAAATCAGAATTCTTGGTGCATAAGAATTATGCCCCCTATCACCCACAAGCTAATGGACAAGTGAAGATCAAAAATAAAATCATATGTAATGTATTGAAAAAAATGGTGAATAATCAACGCTCTGATTGGGATAAATAGCTACATCATGTTGTTTGGGCATATTGAGTTGCCTACACTGGTGGAAGATATGAAGTTATGGCATGAAAGATTTGGACATATTAGTTTTGGAGCTCTCAAGAGTATCAAAGACAGAGGTATGGTTGAGAGTTCACCCTCCTTCAAGCTACCAAATGATTCAGACATATGTGAAGGATGTCTTGAAGGTAAGATGCATAAACTACCTTTCAAGAAACATGGTCATATTACAGCTACCAAGAAATTGCATATTATTCATTCAAATGTGAATGGACCTATGAGAGCAGAATCTATTTAGGGCTTCATGTATTTTTTTCTATTTGTTGATGATTTTACGAGATACTCATGGATTTATGGTCTTAAGTTGAAGTCAAAAGTATTTCCTATGTTCAAGAAGTTTGTAGCTATGGTTGAAAATGCAATTCAAGAAACTCTCCAGATTCTCAGAAGTGATAGAGGTGGAGAATACTTTTCAAAAGAGTCCCAAACATTTCTTGATGAGAAAGGTATTGTTTGACAGCTCCGCTTTTAGCATAATAGCTTAAACTTAAGGTGCTATGCAAGCGATTAAGCTAATACCTATACCTAAAGGTAAACGCTACACCTAATACTATTGTTTACACTCCTCAGCAGAATGGTGTTGCAGAAAGAAAGAATAGAATACTTGTTGAAATGATGCGGAGCATGATGGCATCCAAGAAGCTTTCACCAAAATTCTAGTTTGATGTAGCACATACAACTAATCACATTTTAAATAGGTCATCTACAAAAGCTTTAAAGGTAATCACATCGTATGAAGCTTTATTATGGTAGAAAACCTAATGTGAGTTACTTGAGAGTGTTTGGATCACTTTCTTATGTACATATTGAGAAAAAGGACCAATGAAAGCTAGATGTAAAGGGAAAGAAAGTTGTTTTTATTGGATATCATGTTGAGAGTAAAGGATACAGGTTTTATGTTCTAGAGACAGGTGAAGTGTTCATCCATATCAAGAGGGAGTTAAAATTCCTAGGATTCAAGAAAGAGTTGAAGAAAGAGGAATTTCACAACCTTCTATAAAGTCAGTTCCACATGAGACTTTGATTCCAGAAATGGAAGAAGTTAAAGTTGCAGAAAGTCCTAGTACCCCGGCAGGACAAGTTCCAGAACCTATGGAAGCTGAAAGTTCAGAAAGAGTTTCACCACTATTTAAGGATACACTTATGTGGTTATATCAGACTTGGAAAGATAGTGGTATAAAGACTTTTACTGGAAGAACAAGGAGTCAGACTAGACAACAACAACAAGATCATGTAAGAACAAGAAGTCAGGCTAGACAGCAACAACAAAGAGATCATGTAAGTTTTGCTGAAGATTTTGAGATTCATGATATTTTGGCACTTATGATAGTTGAAGATGAACTTGCATGTGTTAAAGATGCACTTAACATTCCTATTTGGAGAAAATCTATGCAAGAAGAGATTGATTCTATTCATAAGAATCAAACTTGACAGATATGTGAGTTACTAGAGGGAAAGAAGGCTATAGGTGTAAAATGGATCTTCAAAATCAAAAGGAAAGCAGGTGGTACAATTGATAGATACAAGGCCAGGTTAAGGATATGCACAACAAAAAGGTATTGATTATGATGAGACATTTGCTCCTACATCCAGGATGACTGTTATTAGGTCAATACTTGCTCTAGAAGCACATTTTGGTTGGCATATATATCAACTTGACATTAAGATTGCTTTTCTAAATGGTGATTTACATGAGCATGTGTATATTCAGCAGCCAAAAGGTTTTGAAGAGACAGGTAAAGTAGACTTAGTGTGTAAGCTTATAAAAGCTTTGTATGGTTTAAAACAGGCACCTAAAGCATGGTATGAAAAGATACATACATATCTTTTTATCGATTGGTTTCCATAACTCAGGCAGATCCAACTCTTTATGTCAAAGCTGAAACAGGTATAATGATTATAGCAATCATTTATGTGGATGATATTATAGTCACAGGTCCTAGAGATGAAGATTTGCAAATGTTCAAAGAACAATTGAAGCAAACATTTGATGTGAATGATTTAGGCATTTTGCATTATTATCTTTGGATTCAGTTTCTGTTTCGAGATGAGTGTATCTATATGACACAACAGAAGTACATTGAGAAACTTTTGGAAAGGTTTCGGATGGGTGATTCTAAACCTACGCAAACACCTATGGATCAGAACATGACTTTACAAATGGTAGCAGATGCAGAGCCATTTGATGCTACTCTATATAGTCAAGCAGTTGGTTTCTTGATATATCTTTGTAATACATGTCCTGATATAAAGTTTGTAGTTTCTCAAGTGTCAAGGTTCATGCAGAATCCGACAATGTTACATTGGAAAGCAGTAAAGCGGATCTTTTGATATTTGAAGGGAAATTCAAATTTTGCTATGGTATTTTTGAACTCTACACATTTGTTACTAAAATGATTTTCAGGTTCTGATTGGGCAGATGATAGAGACACAAGAAGAAGTACTAGTGGATTTTGTTTTTATCTTGGAGATTGTCTTATCTCATGGCTTTTGAAGAGACAACCCACTATTGCCACTTCATCGTGTGAAACTGAATATCGTGCAGCATTTACAGCTACTCTTGAGTCAGTTTGGTTGCAGAAGATTTCCAGTTATCTTGATGTGAGAGTACATAAACCTATTCAAATATTTTCAGATAGCTAGAGTGCTATAGCTATAGCTAAGAATCCAGTGCATCATGCAAGGACAAAGCATATAGAGGTACACTACCACTATATTCAAGAGCAGATAGCTAAGAAGCACATTGAGCTGGTTTATGTTCCTTCTAGTGAGAATGTTGCGGATATTTTTACCAAAGCATTGACTAGAGATAGTCATGAGAAGATTTGCAGGTTACTGAAGCTTGTACCAATATGACATTGAAGGAGGGATTGTTGGAATCAATGTCAAGTTGGTCCAACATTATCTTCATTAGAAGTTGTATCTTCAATCCCAGGTATGCCACAGTCTATGTACATTTTTTTCAAAAGACTTAACACAAGAAGTCACGTCGGCAGCATGGATAGAACAAATCACTTTCAAACTACCCACCTAGTTTCAAGTCCCATCGGTGCTGATCGTGAAAGTTATTTTTTGGAAAACAAAACTATTCGTGGTGCAAAAATCAAAGCAATGGCTATCTTTAGCTTTTCGAAAAATGCCAATTTACGATAAGAGTTTTGCTTTTGAACGAGTGCGTGCTTTAATCGTAGTAGCTTTTCAAGGAGTACAAACTACTATATAAGAGAGCCTTGGTTCATTGTTCAACTAACTCACTCAAAGATTTCAAGCTAGAGTTTGAAGGTCTTCTTGAAGAGAGAGTGTTCACACACTCTTGAGGAGTCTACTCTCTTGGAGCAAGGTCTTCTACAAGGTGGTGGTAACTATCTTTTGTGAGTTAACCTTATATTTTGTTTTTAGGGTTTCTCTACCCTAATCTCAAAATTAGGGTTGGTTGATTTACAATTTTGTTACACTATTTTGTGAGAATAAGGTTAGCTTTGTTGCTCATTCACTTCGCACACTTAGATTATCCCTTATAATC
>MU260943.1:20000-50000 GCA_020310875.1 Ceratopteris richardii | reverse complement strand
CTTGTTGTGTGTGTGAAAATTTTTTAGGTATAGGTTTGACAGTGAAGGACTAAGGATTAGGAATTAGAAAGGAGTGTGTAAAAGTAGAGTAGATCTTTCATTTCCAAAAAAATCTCAAAACATTTGTTTTTTTCATTTTCTTTCCTTGAGTCTCCGAACTTGGACAAAGGCTAAAACACAAAAATCACCACATTTGAGCTCACTATTTTTGTACAAGTACCGTGGAGATCTATGGAGGATCGGTATCGTAGATCAAGTATCATTGAGAACATAGAGTGCATCACCATTCTAGCCACCAAAACTTGAAGAAATACTCATTGATGTGGGAACTTTACTGTGCAAAATTAAAAAATTTGTTTGATCACTCACACAGGGTGAAACAACACCGGCCATGTATCATGAGTATCGTATCGAGGGATAGAGGAGAGATTTTAGCTACATGCACGTAATGGTGACAAGAAGAGCAAAAGGAGCACTTAGGCACAAAAAATTTAAAACTTGGCCTTCAAAAGGTCCAACTATTATAGCGAGTTGAGTTTGGTATCATGATACCAAATTCCCATGTAACATAATACTTGGTATTGTGCATCACCGATACCTCATACTCCCAGTGTATTGCAATACCTAGATGTCATGTATCGTTGATCGAGTATCATGATTACCCAAGATTGTGTATCACTGATACTACGAAGTATCATGTATTGCAAACTAGGGTTTGTATCATGTATCATGAAGAATAGTATCATGTATCACCGATACCATTGAGTATCATTGTATCGTGGCTTTTTTAGTATATATTGTGTATCATGATTCCCTACTATATCGTGCATTGTGGAGATCCCCAAGTCTCATATCATGAGAATCATGAATCATTTGTACTGACAGTATCATGTATCATCAAAATTTGAAGTCTTGTGTATCGTGGATAAGCAAGTATCATGTATTGTCCTGATTGAGGTATCATGTATCTTAGAGAAAGAGAAATAGTTGCAAAGGAACTTAGAAGTAAAAACAAAGAACTTTTAGTACTTAATTATTGATCTAGACCACACAAGAGACTTGATAGGTCATTATGAGGAGATCCTAAGGTCTTTGACTATGAATGAACCGAAGGTCAGAATGTGTATTAGGGAGGCAAAGAAGTTTATCCCATTCATAGGGAGTGTGACCTAAAAAATTGTTCACTCCATCTATACACGCACATCTAATGACTCATAAGGAGATTCTATAATGGCCTTGGAGGACATGCATAGCTCAGTGCCTTTGGTCGGGTTCATGTTTGTGATAGAAGGTGAATATAGGACGTACATGCAATATGTTTCCACTAATGTGCATGGACTACCTATTTACCTAGACAGCCTCAATAGGTATGTAGCAAGAATGAAAAATTCTAGAGACTCAAAGATTGTGCCTAGACTGACTGTAAAATATGAAGGAGGATTCTACATGGATAAACTAAGACAAATATATGCAGTGATAGATCATCCAAAGGGAATCAAGAGAGAGGAGAAGTAGAGGAACCTGAAAATCCTGTTAGGATCGATAGTGGAGAAACGCTGACCACTCCTAGAGGAAAATCATTAATAACCAATGTGTGGAGAAGATTCAAAATCCCTCAGGATGATGACTAGAAAGATATTTACATGGTAAGTGGACTTGAAAATTTTCCACAAGCCCCTTCACCCATACAGGGAGAAGGGATCAACCCCGCCATTATCTATGAGTTATAAGATCCCAAAGATTCTTCCAAAGTTACCTACCTAGGCCATAATAAAAGGAGATATTGGCATGTTGATGACCTTGACAAGTCTAGATTGAGATATTTATGGTTGTCGGCATTCCCTCCTAGAGATCAGGTGACCACTTCTCAGAACCCTCCTAGGACATAATTGAGTAATGAAAATCTAGCCTTAGGGCAAACCGGTCAACAAAGTGTGCTAGTTAGGCCATAGGTGCGATTCTCAATGCTAAGAACCAATCCTAACTATGATATAAACTTAAGAAGTGGAAATACGAATAGACCTGCCTTCCCTATGGGACCACCAAAAGGTAGAGTACACAGTATACAACCTGTACATCTTGCCATCCCTATAGTCCTTGGACCATCAGAGCTAGGTAGAAGACTAAGGCCTATTCAAGTAGCCAAGCAGGTGTTATGTGCAGAATAGGTGGATGACTTCTTTGTCCAATATGAATCCCTTGGTCTCACCCTTACTGGAACAACATTGACTTGGTTTCAACCTTTGGATCCCAACCGATTTGTAAATATAGAGATTTTTTTTCAAGAATTCATTAGTGAATTCACCAGGAGGGGTATCAAGCACAACTCCTCTTCCTTAATCCATAATTTCAAATAGAATCCCAATGAATCTCTAAAATCAGTAGCCCAATGATTAACCAATATGTAGACAGATGGCCCTTGACAGAGAGACCCTCTTAGTAAAAGATGATATATCTATTCTTAGATGGCTTGACCAATGGGACCTTAAAAACCTTAGTTTACATGAAATGAATGTAGAAATTGAGTGATTTTCTAAGGGAATGCATAGATTTGGAAGACAATCTAGGAGATGACTTGAAGATCCCACTGAATCACACCAAATCCAAAGATTCATCTAGCAATGTAGCTTCACAAACAAATAACATAGCTCGTTTTGCACCTCTCATGGTGGTTCTAGAGCTACTGCCAACTTCCTCCACTATGGCAACACCTTTCCCTTTCTTTGGTGCAGTGGCAGTCTTTACATATTTTGACAGTTCAGTAGTTTCAGCAGTTGAAATCATAGGTTGCAAGCATTCTTTCATGTCCACGGCCTGATATATAAGTAAAGTTAAAGAAGAACTGCCATTTAAGAAATTATTATACCCCCACTACTTCTTGGCTTCGAATATCCACTCTTCAACATACGGGGTTGAATTGATTTGGTTACCAATTTGACTAACTGCATGGGATAATAATTGTACTACCATTTTCCGTGGGGCTATGTAATGATGCATATTTGGAAAACAGAAATGTTGATGCACAAGTCGTACTTCATCTTCAATGTCCACTCTATTAATGTCCAAGAAGGTTCTTTTCTTAGCCTCATGGCATTCATCCTTGAGATCAGTGATACCATCCTTGGTCCAACAGAATGATGTCTTGATCAGCTCATGAGTGACTTGAATAGTCTGGGATTCTCCATTTCTATCTAATACCATAGCTTCTAGGATGGATGGCTTGTCTAGTGCTGGATGCAAAGTATTCATGACTTGTGTACACCTTTGAAAGTTTGGTTTATAGATAGGAAGCATCAAATAGGCCTCAATTCCAGCTTATGTCCACACATCCACTGTCCTTGGCATCTTGTGCACAATTCTAAAATCTTGATTCATCACTGGGAATTGATGCTCTCTATCCATGATCTTAATAGTGATAAGGAATAAGTGCTTGCATGTTGGTGCATTTTACCCAAGCCTACATGCTTGATATATTTGATATCATCCTCATTTGTAAGTCACATGAGTAGTCATGTGAACACCTCTTGTAAAAGAGTTCATTTTTATCTCTTGTAATAGAAAAACGAAAAAGGAAAAGGATGGCTTACCTCATGCATGATGTAAAAGCAATTTCGTGGCTCTAACTACCAAAACCCATGATTTTTTGAGTTGAGGGAATATCTCCTAACTTTGGGGATCACTTTTAGGTGGAGCCATTCGAATTCGAATTCAAAACTCCCTCCAAGAATAGCTATAAAAGGAGCAAGAAGGAAGAGGCAATTAGCAAGCCTTGTACGTGACCACTTCATGTCATTTTGTAGAGATTGAAGAGCTTACTCCATAGCTCTATCATTCTACTCCCATTGTGCAAAGATTCATTGCCAATGTGGTTGTAATCATATGTGAACCTATACATTTATTATCATCTACTTCTTTGTTTTGTTCTCTGTTATACTCACTCAGAGTAGTACCTTCAGAAGGTCATATCACGCGTTCTACTGATCCTTTTTTAGTGATTTAATATGCATTGGATAGCTCTTACTGTCTACTTTCTGCATATCAATTTTCAAGGTCATTGGATTTATAGTTTTGGAGATATCTGCATTTTACTGCTCACTGGTCTATCTCTGCAAAGCCCCGAGAATGGTGGGCATGTTCTAGAAATTGATGAAACTTGTTCTCAGTGCTCAGTCCATCATTTGAAGTGTTTTAACTTGGATTGGAAAGCTTGCTAAGTCTATTTGCTATGCCCAAAAGGAATTTTTATAATTCCTACCAGGTTGAGAGCACTGTTCATTTTTTCCAGCAGGTGTATGTCCAAAAATAGCAAGTTTTGGGAGCTAGTCATTTCGCAACTAGTCTGTCTTGACTTAAACTTTTGGGATACATGTTCCAAAGTACTTGGCTGATATTTTGGTGGATTTTGGAATCTTAAAGGTTCTACTAATCAACTCTGAAGTCTCAGTTGGCTGGTGTGAAGCTGGTTGTAGCAGCACCTACTCATCTTTGGATTGCATCCACCATCTCTCTTCACATTGCAGGATTATCATCTTGGAACTAGTGTCCTCGAGCCTTAGTGGTCGATCCTAAAGGAAATTCTAGTATTTCAGCCTAGTGTCCACACATCCATTTTCCTTGGCATCTCATGCACAATTCTAAAATCTTGACTCATCACTCAAAATTGATGTTCTCTATCCATGATCTTAATAATGATAAGGAATAAGTGCTCACTTGCAGGATTATCATCTCGAAACCAGTGTCCTCGAGTCTTAGTGGTCGATTCTAGTGGCTTCAAAATCAAAGGATGCCTCCTGCATAGCCTCAGAGTTAGAAGAAGGCATATAATCTTTTTATGAAATATATATATATATATATATATATTGTTAGAGGATAAACACTCCTATGTGCACAACAAAGCAAATGAACCCTCCTAGGATCCTGAAATTTTTCAGACATAGGCTCTGTATTTTCTGAGTTTCTCTGAGTATATGCAGAGACTGATAACGAAATTTTGCAGGCTTAAACTAGACTCTACGATCTTTCAAATGAGATTAAAATCACTCCATTTGGACACTGTATGATGCCTCAACCAGTTGCAACAAAACAGATAACTTGATCTCTTCATAGAGTATGAGCTAACTAGACAAACACTGTTCTGGACATTTCTCTCCACATGTGCAGTCACTGAACTCGAGACTTATACCAGACAAAGTAGAACTTATAAGCTTTCTAACAAGACAAAAATCATTGCAAATGGATTCTGGATGAAGGAGAAACAACAATTACAAGACCGGGGTGTCTGCCAAGATCGTCTAGGGAGAAAGAGTATGAAAAAGTGAAATCTCTACAAAATATGCAGAGAACAGCTAGTAGGGGGTGTGCTTAAGCAAGGGGGCAGCTTGGGCACATATTTCCACGACTCTAAGTCATAATACAACTCATTAGAGGTTTTAAAGACCACATACTAACCTCTTTAACCAATCAAAAGCATATACATGTCAAAAGTGAGGTCCAATCACATCAAGAGGTGAGCTAAATCTTCTCTAATCAACTTCTCTCCATTATGGGCATAATTGGATGCCTCCAACTCATGGAAATCAGCCTCCTTTGATTGTGGATGATGTGGAAGGTTCAATTTGGGGCATGTTCCCACACTCTTGAGCTTGAAAAACTTTCAACACTCCCCCTCAAGCTCAAGTCTTTTCCTTCGTTGCTTCATCCTATGTCTCTTATGTTGATTGCTTCCTTGAATCCTCCAAGCTTTGTACCTTCAAAAAACTTTGTCATCATGTCTGCAACCTGCATTTTAGTGTTCACATACCTTATATCTAGCTCTTTTGCCATCACCTTTTCTCTAACGAAGTGGTAATGAGCCTCTATGTGCTTGCTCCTTGCATGAAACATGGGATTGTTAGCTAGATAGATGCTTGAAATGTTGTCTCCATAAAGAGGAAACTCCTCCACTTCTACTTCCAAGTCCTTAAGTAGCTTCTTAAGCCATAATACCTCACATGTAGCCAATGCTAAACCTCTGTACTCAGCTTCTCTGGATGAAAGAGCAACAGTGGGTTGCTTCTTAGAGCTCCAAGAGATCACTTTTGTACCTATCATGAAAACATAACCTGATGTACTCCTTCGATCATCCTTGCTACCTGCCCAATCAGCATCACTATATCCTTTAACACTTAGATCAGCATCATATGAGTAAAATAGACTTTGGTTGATGGTGTGCTTGATGTAACGAAGCACCTTTCTTGCCGCCATGAGATGATCATGAGTAGGTGCATGCAAAAATTGAGAGAGAACACCTACTACATATGCAAGATCAGGTCTAGTGAATGTAGCATAAATTAATGAACCAATTATGCTTCTATATAGTGTAATATAGCCTCTCCTTGACCTGCAACCAACTTTGTATTGGGCTCCATGGGCTAAGAAAGTGGCTTACAACCATTCATACCAAACTTGTATAGCACATCCAACAAGTATTTTCTTTGAATCAAGAAGATGCCATTGTGTGCATAGATTACCTCTATTCCCAAGAAGTATTTTAGTGTTCCAAGATCAGATATCTTGAAATCCTTTCCTAGCTTTGATTGATATCTTTAATACCTGCAATATCACTTCCTGTGATGATCAAATCGTCCACATAGATGCATATGTATACCGTCTTGTCTCCTTGCTTCTTCATGTAAAGTGATGGACCTGCAACACTTTCTTTGTATCCACAACTTGATAAATAATCCACTAACCTCTGATTCCAGGCCCTTGGGGCTTGCTTTAGTCCATATAATGCTTTCCTTAGCTTGCAAACATGATTTGGGTACCTCATACTAGCAAATCCTTGAGGTTGGCTCATGTAGACCACTTCTTCAAGCTCTCCATTAAGGAAGGCATTCTTCACATCCAACTGATATAAGCTCCATTTCCTTGATATGGCCACTGCAATCAAAGTCCTAATTGTTGGAATCTTGGCTACGGGGCTGAAAGTTTCATCATCATCTATCCCATAGCTTTGGGAGAAGCCTTTCGCCACCAACCTTGCTTTGTACCTAGCAATGGAACCATCTAAATTTCTTTTAATTTTGTAAACCCACTTATTACCTATCACCTTCATGCCTTCTTGAGCTGGTACCAAGCTCCAAGTATGGTTCTCATCAAGTGCTTTGAGCTCTTCCTTCATTGCCTCTTGCCATTCCTTGCAATCCTTAGCTTCTTCATAAACTAGTTGGTTCTTTTTCCTTGATTACCTGAGTCATGTATGCATAATGGTTTGCAATGAAATTATCATATGTTAACCTTTGTACTGGATATCTTACTCTTGAAGACCTTCTTTCACTTCCTTTAGGTGTGGTTGCCATCTTCTTTCTTTGTTTTGCCACTCTTGGAGTTTGAATTTCTTCTATCTCTTCATCTTCCAACATGCTCTCGTCCACATAGCTTCCTTCTTCAACTAAAATCTTCTCTTTGCCTTTCACTTTTCTTTCTTCAGAGCTGGTCTCTCTTTCCCTAAGCCTTCCACTCCATGGTGAGGGTGCCCTTTTGTTGCATGAGTTGCTTGGACCACTTAAATCCATGCTTTCTTGAACTCTATCATCATTCTTCAAATCTATCTCACCTATGTCTTCAACCTGCAATGGACTTGTGCATGCATACCAAGGCTTCAATTCATCAAAGACAACATCCATACTTACCTTCAGCTCCTTGGTGATGGGATTATAGCATTTATACCCCTTTCGTTCCATAGAATATCCCAAAAAAATACACCTTTCAGATTTGGCATCTAACTTTGACCTCAACTCTTGATGTACATGTACATAGCATATACAACCAAAGATTCTAAGATGTGAAATGCAAGGTTTTCTTCCACTCCATGCTTCCTCAGGGGTTAGATGATGTATTCCTGATGTAGGACATCTATTCATGATGTATGTGGCTGTATATGTAGCCTCTCCCCAATAACAATGCAGCATATTCATTTCGTTGAGCATACACCTTGCTACCTCTGCTATGTGTCTGTTCTTTCTCTCTGCTACCCCATTTTGTTGAGGGGTATACCTGCATGTAAATTGTCTTTTGATGCCATTGACCTGCAAAAATTCAGAAAATTCATGGGAGAAGTACTCTCCCCCTCCATCGGATCTCAAAGTTTTGATAAACTTTCCAGATTCCTTCTCCACCTGTGCTTTGAATTTCTTGAAGTAGTGGAACACATCTGATTTGTTTCTAATGCAATACAACCACACTTTCCTTGAAAAGTCATCAATGAAGGTTACAAAATACCTATTTCTAGCAAGGGATGCTTCTCTTGTTGGGCCCCAAACATCCGTGTGAATGAGGTCTAAAACATTTGCACTTACATATGTACTCTTCTTGAAGGGCAACCTTGATTGTTTTCCTTGTTGGCAAGCTACACAAATTTCATGCAACAATTTAGATGTAAAATTTGGTAGGCCTCTTACCAAGCTCCTCCTTTGCATGTCCTTGAGCTTTTGTAGGTTGATGTGACCTATTCGTTTATGCCATAGATCCAAATTTGCTATCCTCTTGTCTCCATATGTGACATACATTGAATGGTGTGGCTGATTTATGTCCATTGTGAACATTCTCCCTTGCTTCTTTCCTTTTGTAATGAGCTTGAAACCTGCCCTTGGATCCTCAACAAAACATCCTCTTTCATTGAACCTAACTTGATAGCCTTTTTCTACCATTTGGCCTACCGAAATCAAGTTTTTGGTAATAGTAGGGACATGTAATACCTCTGATAAGCACTTTGCTCTTTGATTTCCTTCCAAACTGATATCTCCCACATGTTGAATGGTATGCTCTGAGTTATCACCTATTTCCACATGCCCTTGATGCTTTGGGACCTGCAAATTACTAAAAAGATCCTTTCGACATGACATATGATTGCTACATCCATTGTCTACATACCATACATCTTCACTAGCTTGAGTTGTATCTTCACCATACCTCATGGCAAGTAAATACTCATTCCCTTGGTTGGATTATGTGTTTGCATAATTACCTTGTCCTCTATAATTGTTGTTGTTGCTTTGATTCCCTTGTCTTTGAGCTCTATGATAGCATTCATTTGCAAAATGACTGGGCTTACCGCATACAAAGCATATGCTTGATAGTTGTTCTTATCAAGCTTCTCTATTTGTGCATGTTGATCGCCCATTGTGTAAATACTAAACTTCCTCCTTTAACCCTCCTTTTGCATATGTTTGATAAGAATAAGTATGAGATTTACCTTTGTTATAAAGTTTATGCACCTTTCTTTGCTTGGATGTTGCTTGATATGCTTCCTTGCTATCTCCTTCTACCTTTGTGTAGTGTCGATGATGAACCTCTTCTCCAATAGCTTCAAATTCTTCATCAAGGTATTATAACCTTCTCCAAGCTTCAATTCCTTGCTCTGATACCAATGTTAGAGTTTATTGACCTCCAAAATATAGCAAGAAGTAGGTGGAACCCCCTAGGAACAAGATGACCTTCTCACAAACTGCATCATAGAAAACCAGTCATGCTTGCAGAGCTTACTAGTCTCTATTGGATTAGAATTTTCTAAACCTCTTTTAACCACATATACTAGAGACCAAGAGCTTTCCAATGAGCCAAAGAACACTCAATTTGGATAAATACACAAGGAGATATGACCTCTGTAAGTTTGAGGTTTAATGGAGACCTTCAGCAGAGGTGAAACCAGAGAATACACACTACTTGCAGAGAGTACTGCTCTCAGCTAGAACATCCAATGATTATGAAAATTTACAAGAAGACAGTAGACAGTAAGAGCTTTAACATGAGCTATGAAACATGAAATTTGGATATATAATGAGGGAGATACAAGCTCTGCAATCTCTGCATACAAAACTACAGTAGCATAGAGATACACATATGACTCTCTTGGACTTCCCACAAGATCACGACTTCTCCCCTCTTTTTATAGCATGGGGAACTAATCTAAAACCTTCCTAATACATCTAAATTTGTGGTAGACACTTGGTTGAAGATATTACATGACTCAAGTGCTCAAATAAGCAAAGTGTTGGTGGACTTTGAGAACTAGCCACATCGACCTTCCACTAAGACATCACTGCAGCTCCCTTGTGACTCACTAATTTGACTCACCATGTTCTAGAACTCACGTGGTATTTTAGCTATATTTTATGAATAATATGAGCCTTCTTGAAGTATTTGAAGACTTCCCAAAGGTATTTACATAATTTGAAACTTGTACCCTACATAAAACAAATGTTCGCAACATCAACAAACTTTAATAGCAAGATAATATTGTCTAGTGGCAACATTGATAACACATTGTTCTTGATCATCGCTAGATATAAATCATATGAAAATGTGAATGTAGTGCCATAAAAAAAACTAAGGATATTTTTTCTAATCACCATGATAAGATAGGAGGAGTTGTTTGCACATGTGTTAGTATTCTTGTAGGGGTATGCTTAAGTGAGGTGAAGAAACTACATCACAACTAAATATATTTGGTTTCACCACTATCAAAGTACCAACTATCTAATTCCTCAAGAGACAGAATGATTATGCAATAATGGATCATCACTACATTTTGCAAGAAATTCCCATTCTTCATTTTGCATTAGGTTAGAACAATCCTTTTTTTGAAGAAAAGTGTTTGCAATAACCATTATTTCTTTCTTCTTATTTGATCTTTAGGAAGTCATTTAGAATAGTTTTTGCTTATGTACTTTCTCTTCACATCTGTCTTACTTGTTTGATTATGCGGCACTAACATATTCTTTTTTACTAGAGGAAGATCCACTTTTACTCTTTACCTTCTAACTTGCAACAAATGCATGATTAGCAACACATAATGGACCTCTCTTTCCTATTAGATTGATCTTTTTGTAGAAAAACATAAAATAACTCTTCAAATTTTAAGGCATTTGAATGTTGTTTCAACATAAACTAAAGTAAGAAACAAAACTCTAATAATAATCAAACATCCTATTAAGAATAGTCTCAAAACTTGAATGATCTGATATCATTTCATATACAAAAATCAATTGCTCCTTCAACACTTTTACCTTTCACAAAAATATTTCCATACAGTCACTTTTATTCATATGCCCAACTCTTGTTGAAGGTAAGTAACATAATCCTCATTTATCTCCTAATACAATGTGAAAAGATCATGAAAAATATCCTTAGCTATTTTTCATGACTGAATATGAGGTATAATGACATGTTTGCTAGAAAAAGAAATCAAGGCATGTGCATGTTGTTGGGATAGATGGATGGATGCTCCAAGAGACTGAGTAGGTACTGCTAAACCTGCTTTGTAACAGCCCTCTTTTGCTTCAGAGTTGATAAGTAGACCTTCTTAGCTTTCCAATAACACCAAAAAATGGCCTATGTGCTTTGGAAGTGATGTGTGTAATGATTTAACCAAAACAGGTAACTTTGAAGTTCACAAACTCAAGAAAACCTTCTATTTTAGTCTTGACACCTGCTGACTATTTTGCTCAGTGTGACCAGTACAGTAGAAATTGATAAAATTCCCTCTAGGGGTATTTAATTAGCTTAGTAAGCTACCATTTGCAAGTGGAATGATGTAAAAAGATAAACTATTCTAAGAGAAATCAATTTAGCAAGTTTAGCTATACCCCCGACTTTTTAGGACTATAGCAGAAATTGACCAGAGTTCCCCTCTACGCCGATTTCTCTAAAACTGCTGTATAGAATCACTTCAAACTTTGAAAGCATGTAGATCACTTTGAGCTGAATCTAACAAGCTTTGAATCACTCGATTTGGTGGAGAATTGACCGCGATATGCCCTTGACAAGTTGACACACTTTTGAGTAGACTAACAGAGAACTCAGAGATTAATGATGTAAATGTATCTATTAATTAACACTTGTATACAATCCCATTGGCATGAATGACATTTCCTAATGGTGTAGAGAGGTGTAGGCTATGGTATAGTCCTCACACACACTCAAACTCAGTAGAATGAGACTCGGGAAAATGATCTCTCTAACCCGCGACTTTTTAAGTTCATTTTTATATGAAGTGAGTGGGGATTTGAATTCAAATTCAAATTTTGGCTCCCTATGATCAAGCTCCTAAAAGCTTGGAGATATTTCTTCAATCAAATGAGCTACTTTTCCACGACTCACTTTGGTAGGTGATTACAAAAGATTCTAAGTCAAATCGACTTTTACAATGAGGTAAAGTGGTAATTAACCACTAGCATATGTTCCTATGCTTCTTCATGTATGTGTAGACTTTAATGCATCCTTTGAGCCAAATGTGTATGCTTGCAAACTACACCAACAGCTCCCCCTCAAGCCAAACATTTTGGCTTAAGTCTTCATCTTTAATCTTCAAGTATATCCTGCAATCCAATCATGGATTTGAACCTGCAAAGTTTTGTTCCATCCAAAGCTTTAGTCAACAAATCTGCACATTGCATGTTGGTTGATACATAGGTAAGTTGAATCTCCTTGCTTATCAACTTCTCTCTCACATAATGGTAATGAACCTCTATGTGTTTGGTCCTAGCATGATAGATAGGATTAGCTGCAAGGTGAAGAGAACTTGTATTATCCCCAAAGATAATTGGTGACCTAGTATATAAGCCCAATTCTGTATACAAAAGCTTAATCCAAATTGCTTCTTGTGTGGCATTAGCTAGTCCTCTATACTCTGCTTCTGTGGAAGACAAAGCAACAGTAGGTTGCTTCTTTGAAGACCATGAAATTGGTTTGTCACCTGCAAAAGAAATATATCCAGAAGTGCTTCTCCTATCATCCTTGCATCCTGCCCAATCTGCATCTGAATAAACTTTGATATCAATATCTGAAGTGTAAGGGAAATACAAACCATGGTTCTGTGTACCCTTGAGATACTTCAAGATTCTCTTGGCAGCCTCTAAGTGAGGTATCCTTGGCTTGTGCATAAATTGACTTAGCACACTTACTCCATATGCAATATCAATTCTTGTAAGAGTAGCATAGTTCAAGCTACCCACCATACTTTGATAACCTGTAATGTCTTTGACTTCATCACCTTCATGGGCACTTAGCTTTAGGTTCACCTCCATTGGAGTGCTTGCTACTTTAGCATCCTGCAAGTGAAACTTCTTCAACATATCTTGTACATACTTTTTCTGAGTAATGTATATCCCTGAATTAGTGTAAACTAATTCAAGCCCTAGAAAATACTTCAATAAACGAAGATCATTGATCTTGACCTCCTTCATCATCTGGCTTTTGATATACTTGATTCCATTGACATCAATACCTATAATGATGATGTCATCAATATAAACACAGAGATAGATTACCTCTGAATTACTTCTCTTAATGAACAGAGAAGTGTCAGCCTTGCTCATGACAAAACCTTGGTCTTGGAGATATGTAGTTAACCTGTAATTCCATGCCATAGGTGCCTGCTGCAATCCATATAAAGCCTTCTTTAATTTGCAAACATAAGTTACCTTCTTAGGGTCCTCATAGCCAGGAGGTTGTGACATATAAACTTCTTCTGAAATCCATCCATTCAAGAAAGCATTCTTGACATCCAATTGGTACATGTTCCAATTCTTTGATGCAGCCACACTTACCAACACTCTGATTGTTGGCATCTTGGCCACAGGAGAAAATGTCTCTTCATAGTCAATGCATTGGGTTTGTTCAAAACCTTTGGCTACCAATCTGGCTTTGTACCTATTAATTGTTCCATCAGAATTTCTTTTCAACTTATAGATCCATCTGGATCCTATTACCTTCATAGAATCCTTCTTGGGTACTAACTCCCATGTGTCACTCTCCTTGAGTGCTTCAATCTCCTCATCCATAGCTTCTTTCCATTCTGATTTGGTTATTGCTTCTTCATATGAACCTGGTTCTTCATTTGACAAATCTTTGGCAAGATAAACTAAATGTTTAGTAACAAGAGATAAATCATACCCATATCTGATAGGTTTCTTGCTTTCTCTTTGAGATCTTCTGATTGATTGAGTTGATGATTCAGGTATGTCTTCAAGCTTCTTCATCTTCATTTTGCCCTTGGACTTCCATGCTTTGAATTCTTCAAGGTTGATAGTTTCTTCATCATCTGAACTTGAGGCTTCATTCTGAGTAGGTTCCTCCTTTCCAAGTTTTGGAAATTCCTCTTCTAAATCATAGGGTAGTTTGACCTTCCTGCATTCATTCTCATACCAAGAATCATTTTCATCAAAGATCACATCTCTGCTTACCATAAATCCCTTATTGGTAGGATTATAAAACGTGTAACCTTTTTTATTTAAATCATACCCAATGAAAATACAATTTTCATCCTTTGGGTCTAGCTTACCTCTTATCTGAGAAGGAATGTGCACATATGCTACACATCCAAATATTTTGCAGTGATCTAATGATGGTCTCTTACCATGCCATGCTTCATAGGGTGTCATACCATCAAGTGACTTAGATGGTAACCTGTTTATGAGGTAAGTGGCAGTAGAAACACTCTCTGCCCAAAGATAGTTAGGTAACTTCTTCTCATTAAGCATAGATCTAGCTGTCTCAACAATTAACCTATTTCTTCTCTCAGCTACCCCATTCTGTTCAGGAGAATACCTTGTGGTTATCTCTCTTTTGATGCCTCTATCCTGCAAGAAGTCTTCAAATTCATTGGAGAAGTACTCACCTCCTCCATCTGACCTTAGCCTCTTCAAATTCCTTCCTGTCTGGTTTTCAACTAATGCAAGATATTTCTTAAAACAATTAAATACCTCATCCTTGTGCTTCATGAAGTATAATACAGTCCATCTGCTATAATCATCAATGAAAGACACATAGTACCTTGATCCTGAGACTGAGGGGTCTTTGCTAGGTCCCCAAACATCTGTGTACAAGCTCTAGGTAGTCTTCATGCATATATCCTTTCTTGGAGAAGGATAACCTGTGAGACTTACCAAATTGACAAGCACCACACTTGTAAATCATATGCTGCTTGGATACATTAGGTATCCCAAGCACACATTGGTCCCTGCACATTTGTTTCAAGGTTCTTTCTCCTATGTGCCCTAACCTTTTGTGCCAAATCTCAAGCTCTGAAAGTGTTTGATCTTTATAACTGTATAGTGCAATATTCTTTGTATCTTCCAACTCAAAAGTGAATAGTCTACCTGATTTTTCTCCTTTAGCAATCCTCTTGAACCCATGTCTTGGGTCCTCCACATATGCTCCATATTGATTGAATCTGACCTGCAAACCTTTCTCCACAATCTGATCAATACTCATCAAATTTTTGGTAACGGTTGGTACATAGAGTACCCTGCTCAACAAATTCTGATTACCATCACAAGTCTTAACATTTCCAACTTTAACTACTGAATGCTTTGTATCATCACATGTTTGGACTTGATGTTTACCTTTTGGTTCCTCAAGATCAGAGAGTAGTGCCACATTGCAAGCCACATGATTTGAGCACCCTGAATCAATGTAGAATAGGTGATCATCATTAGTACCTGACTTTGAAGTCATGTTCATGATCAGAAGAGAGTCATCTTGGTCCTCTGTGTAGTTGTTGTAGTCCTTTCTGGTTTTGAATCCTCCTTGGTAGTTGCCATTGTAATTGTTGTTGTAATTATTGTTGTAATTGTTGTTGTGGCCTTGGTGATGGTTGAACCTTCCTCTTGACTGTGAGTATCCACCTCTTTGGTAGCCTCTTCCTCTCTGATTTTTGTAATTCCTGAAACACTCATCTATAGTACGATTTGATAAACCACAAATGTTACATGGTGATGAGTTATAGGGTCTCGCCCTACCTTGCTTACCTCCTCTGCCCCTTCCTCTTGAAGATCTACCTCTCCTTGCATAGTTGGCTTGGGAGGTAGAGCCTTCATCTTCCATCTTCTTGCTCTTGCCTTTATCCTTAGACTTCTTATCAGTGTATAGGGCAGAAGAGTTATTACCTTTGGATGTATCTCCATTTTTTGTGAGCTTTGCTTCATGTGTAAATAGTTGTCCCATGAGAGTTGTAAGATCTGGAGTGTGCATGTCCATGTAGAGATCCATTGCAGTGGTGAAGCTTTCCCATTTGTCATCAGCCTTGATTCCATTGATCACTTGCCTTACAATTTGTTCTTCTTCAATCTCTTCTCCTATGCTTGCTAACTGATCTGCAACATCTTTGATCTTGGTCACAAATTCTGAAACAGCTTGCTTAGGTTGCTTCCTTAGTGTTGTGAATTCAATCCACAACTGATTTTTCCTAGCCCTTGTATTGGAGGAAAAATATGATGACAAGGTTTCCCAAGTTTCTTGGGATGTCTTACAATTTCTTATATGTGGCAAAAGAAAGTCAGAAATAGAGTTGAGTAAATATGACCTTGCCAATGCATCCTTAGCACACCATGTGTTGATCTTTTCTTGTTCTTCCTTGGTTGGTAATCCTCTTGCTTTGAATGAGGGCAATTCCTCATCTCCTGAGATGTATCCATAGAGACTCCTTCCTTGTAAGTAGGTATTCATCCTTAGAGACCAAGCTTGATAGTTGTTCCTATCCAATTTATCAATAAATGAAGGAAAACCATCTCCCATTTTACCTCTATTGCTCTCATACGACTGTTGGGATAGATGGATGGATGCTCCACGAGACTGAGTAGGTACTGCTAAACCTGCTTTGTACCAGCCCTCTTTTTCTTCAGAGTTGATAAGTAGACCTTCTTAGCTTTCCAATAACACCAAAATGGCCTATGTGCTTTGGAAGTGATGTTTGTAATGATTGAACCAAAACAGATAACTTTGAAGTTCACAAACTCAAGAAAACCTTCTATTTTAGTCTTGACACATGTTGACTGCTTTGCTCAGTGTGACCAGTACAGTAGAAACTGATAAAATTCCTTCTAGAGGTATTTAATTAGCTTAGTAAGCTACCACTTGCAAGTGGAATGATGTAAAAAGATAAACTATGCTAAGAGAAATCAATTTAGCAAGTTTAGGTATACCCCCGACTTTTTAGGACTGTAGCAGAAATTGACCAGAGTTCACCTTGACGCAGATTTCTATTATAGCTAGTTGGAGCCATCCAAATTATCCTCAATAGACAACATGTGAAAGACATGATTTTTATCAACCTTGGTTGATGATTCTATCTTGATGCAAAAAAAAATATTGTTTCCCAAAAGAATTAAAAAAGAGCACCCCATGGATCTCCACTATGCATATAAAAAACTTTGAGATTCTTGCATTGGAAACAAAAATCCAAACAAAAATCGGCACAAAAGGACGAAATTGCATGTGTAGGCACTTTAACAATGCATTCAAAGGTCAAAACAGGATCAAATAAAACTTGAAGCTATAGATAACTACTTCAAGTTATTTTCTTGTTTGTGTCTCCCTGAGAATGTTTGCCAAGTTTTGAAGGAATCCAAAAAATTGAGTGAGTTTGTGTTGATGAGGCAATTTATGAAGCAAGGACCTTCTCTAATAGAAATGGTTGGATTTTTTGAAACAAGAACACACAAAAATAACATGAGGAAGAAAAAGAATCTTAAAGAAACAAAACAATGAAGAAGAAAAAGCTTGGAGCACAACACAACAATGAATGAATTACCAAATGAATTTACAAAGATAAGTGACTTGTTAGGTTTATAAGAGTATTTACAAGTCAAGGTAAAGAACCTCCTAAAGAGGAACAAAAGTACCCTTGACAGTCCTAAGTGTGTTAAAACACATCACTTTTGAAATGTATCAATGAACCCCCCCTTTGGAGTGAAGTGGTGAACAAGGAACTTGCACTCATGTATAAGGAGCTAGCACATATGCCAAGCTTATGTGTCCAATAGAGAACCTCTCCCTGACATAATGATAGTGCACTACAATGTGGTTTTTTCGAGCATGGAACACAGGGTTCCTCACAAGTACCAATGTGCTTAGACTATTAGTGAAGATGCTGGTGGTAGAAGACTAACCAATACCCAAATCAATCAAAATGTGTCTAAGCCACACACACTTAACAATCACTGTGAAAGTTGCCCTATACTCAACCTCACAACTAGAGGGGGCCATAGTAGGCTACTTCTTCCTCAACTAAGATATGAATGAACTACTAAGCATGAAGCAAAAACCACTAGTGGAAACATGAGTGCCATAGCAACCATCTCAGTTTGAGTAAAAGAAGCCATGTAAATCTGGCAGTAATGATCCCCCCCTTGGGATTAAAAAATCCAAGTTTTGGGGTGCCATTCAAGTAAAGAAAGATGCTTTTAACCATTGACTCATGCTTGATACCTAGGCAATGCATGAACCTGCTCATCTGAGAGACAACAAAATGAATATTAGCCCCAAGTTATGCATAAGTAAATCAAGCACCCGATAGCATGATGATATATCAAATGCATCTCTAGCATCATGAAGACTCAATCATAAACCTATTTAGGAGTTGAAATGTTCAAGGACAAAACTCTGCAATAATATTTCAATATTTTTTTTTTTACACAAAGCTCTTCCCCCATTAACTTGCATAGACTCAATGCCCGCATAATGATGCAAATTCCCCAAATCTGACACCTCAAAAGAGGCATGCAAATCAACCTTAAAATCAGCAATAGGCTTCTCATTAGGACCAGTGAGTAGCATCTCATCAACATACACAACAATGATCACAAGTACATCATCTACACAATCAACATATAAGGTGTTCTCAATTGGAATACTCTCAAAACAATGTGCAATCAAGTAGGCATGTTTCTTTTGATACTAAGGATGTGGATGCTAATTCAAATCATATAATGGCTTTTTCAATCTTCATACTTTGTTTTCATGTTCTTTTTGTACAAAACCACCGGGCTAAAATACATGCAATTCTTCACATAATTCACCATTCAAAATGCAGTTTTAATGTCTAATTGATGTACATTCCAACCATGATGAGCTGTAAGTGCATAGATACTATGAAGAGTGGTCACTAACATGTGGGTGCAAAGTTCTCATCAAAATTAATCCTTCTCCCTGAGCATAATCATTTGTAGCAACCTTTGCCTTATGCCTATCAACTGTTCCATCAAGCTTACATTTAAGCTTGTAGACCCATTTAGTGCAAATGGCCTTTTTTCCTAGAGGAAAATCACATAAAGATTAGGTAACATCCTAAATAATAGCATCATATGCAGAATGCATAATAGCCATTCAATTTCCTAAATTTTGTGCTTCATTGAAAGAAACAAGTTCATTATCATCATAAAGACTAAAGGTAGTCATTGCATAACAATATGATGCAAAGCAAGCATGATGAGAGCCTGAATAAGTATGATATGAGAGAGGTGCATCCAATTTTCTATCCACTAGCCATTTAGGCATAATCTTTGCCCCCTCTATATCTAATGGTTCAATTGCATCTTCCACAAAAAAAACATCACAGTTAACCAAAATGCATTTATTCTATGGATGATACAAATGATAGCCTTTGCGTTTAGAACTATACCCAAAAAAAAATACATTTCACTACTTTACCATCCAATTTCTTGCATTTTTGTTTAGGCACTAATGGATATTCCAAACAATGAAAGCCATGTAGATGAGCAACAAATGGCTTTTGTCCATGCCAAGCTCCATATTGAGTGATATATTGCAATGCTTTGGTGGGACACCTATTGAGTACATATGTTGCAGAAATAAAAAGATCAAGCCGAAAGCAATTGGTAATGCTTGATTTTCGACCATATACCTTGCCATCTCCATAAGATTTCTATCCGTTCTTTCAACAAATCCATTTTTTTTATGTTTATATGGCACTTTATACTGATGTTTTATCCCACACTCAGCCAAAAATGCATTAAAATAGAAGACATGAAATCCCCCCTCGATCGGAATGGAGGGTGCCCAATTTACATTGTTATAGATTTTCAGCCATAAAAAAAAGGTATTTGAAGCACATAAACACTTCGGACTTTGCCTTCAATAGATAAACCCATGCATGCATGGATAAAGCATCAATAAAAGTCACAAAGTAAAGGTAAGGTAGAAGCAAGAGAAGTATTAGAAAAGGAATGGAAGGAAGAGTATGAAAGCATAGAGATGGAACCGGAGTTCGATTCAGAGGAACAGTATTTAGAAGCAATCCAACCTGATAACAAAGAAGGAACACCCAACGTGTTAGCAATAGAAGCAGCTCAGATGAGACCAAACCATGAGGAGAATAGATAAGACCGAACCAAACCCAGACCTATTTGAAGTCCCAAAACACTTCAAAAGATATGAAGTAGAGGAGAGGAAGATAGCCATTCAATGCCTAAGAGAGAGGCAAGAGAAGGAGAAGCATATGATAACAAGGAACAAACGAAGAAAGTAACAGTGACTATGGAAGATGGAGAAGAAAGATGCACGTACATAGGAAAAGATGTGTCACATGAGGAGGGACAAGAATTGATAAGAATAATTTGAGAATATCGGGATGTGTTTGCATGGACCTACAAGGACCTCAAAGGTGTAGAACCATCCATTTGTTCTCATCGAATGCCAATGACACCTCATGCAAAACCGTCGAAGCAACGCCCTTACACTTATAATGATGTCTATTCAACAAAAATTAAGGAGGACATAAACAAGCTATTAGCAGTCGGATTCATTTACGAGATAGAACACACGGAATGGGTGTCACCATTAGTGGTCATACCCAAAAAGAATGGGAAATTAAGAGTGTGCATTAATCGATCACCTCTTGGAAAGAGTCACAAGTAAGGAAGTCTATAGCTTCCTCGATGGATTCTCTGGTTACAACCAAGTAGCTATTGCTATTGAGGACCAACATAAGACTGCATTCGCGACTGAATGGGGAGTCTATGCTTTCAGGGTGATGCCTTTTGGACTCACAAATGCCCTTGCTACTTTCCAAAGGCTGATGTGTCACGTCTTCAAAGAATTCTTAAGGAAGAGTATGGAGTTATACGTAGATGACTTATGCACATACTCAAGTCAGAGACAGGAGCATATTCCAGAGTTACGAAGGATATTTGAGAAGTGACGACAATATAGAGTGTGCTTGAATCCTGAGAAATGCGTCTTTATGGTGAGACAAGGAAAAGTCCTAAGACACATCGTATCTAGGAACAGGATTCCCATTGATGAAGATAAGATCAAAGTAATTCTAGAACTCCCAAGATTGCAAGCATTTATGGACCATTGTGGATACTACCATAGATTTATTCACATGTATGCCATAATTTCTAGCCATTATATGGTTTATTAACCCAATTCACATGGACAGACGAATGCAAGAAAGTGTTTAATGAACTAAAAAAACGACTCAGCACAGCACCTATTTTGAAAACACCCAACTGAAACAAGCCTTTTCATATTCATGTAGATGCCTCCAACTACGCAATTGGATGCATTCTAGCTCAATCTATAGATGAAGGAAAATAGGTCCACCATATTGCCTATGCGAGCAGGCAACTGAATCAAGCCGAAAGGAACTATACAACAACGGAACGAGAAGGTTTAGGAATGGTGTATGCAGTGAAGAAATTTAGACACTACCTTCTAGCCAACAAGTTCAAGTTCTTCATAGATCATCAAGCCTTATTGTACTTAGTCAATAAGTCCTACAACATGGGAAGGCTAGTAAGATGGTTTCTGTTACTAATGGAGTTCAATTTTGAAGTGATTGGAAAAAAAGGAAATACCCATGTGAGAGCTGATCATCTATCCAGGTTAACACATGGAGAGCCACCTAACGGAGTAGCAGATGATTTACCAGACACTTACCTGTTCAATTTGGAAGTATGTCCTAAGTGGGTAGAGAAGTTAATTTCAATACTCACCCATGGACCACAACACCCAATTAACAAGGAGATTAGGAAGGGAATTCTGCAATCACGTAACTTACACATTGTAGTAGGAAGTGTGTACCATAAAGAACCTAACAGTGTATTGTCAAGATGTGTAGAAGAGGACGAAGAGAAGAACTTGATTGAGCAAGTGCACGTAAACAAATGGATAATGCACAAGGGAACCCATGGAGCTCTAAGGGAATTGAAATGATTAGTAGTTTATTGGCCTGACATGCCTAAGGATGTTCATGAGTATGTTGGTAGTTGCACGAAATGTCAAGAAACTACTCCAGAAGACTATACATCATTACCCTTCTCTACAATAGCACTAGGCTGGAAAAAGACATTGTTGAAATTCTTAAAGACACGGGAGCATGAGGAAGGAACAAGCCTAGCTAGAAAGCAATCCCTAGAAGAAATGAGTAAGGACTATGTTATATTGGGAAGACACTTATTCAAAAGAGGAAAAGACAATCTGCTACGACTATGTGTGCATGAAGGAGATTACTTACCCATATTAGAAATGGCACATGCAGGTGCTGCAAGAGGACATTTCTCAATCGAAAGAACTATAAAAATGATTCTCTTTGTAGGCTTGTGGTGGCCAACTCTACATATGGATGCAAACGCCTACGTATGAAGCTGTGAGGTATGCCAAAAAGCTAAGTACCCTATTAGACAAGATGACATGCCTCTGAAACCCATGGTTTGTGCGAGAGCCTTTTCCAAATGGGGTATTGACTTCATAGGACCAATTAATCCACCAGCCAAAAGATCACACGCTGAGTACATAATAGTGGCAACAGATTATCTAACTAAATGGGTAGAAGCAAAAGCAATTAGAAAAAATGATGCTCAGACCACAACCAAGTTTCTCTTTGAGCACATCTTTACTCGCTTTGGACTACCTATAGAGATAGTAAGTGATCAAGGCACGCACTTCATTAACGAAGTAATAGAGTCCTTGATGAATGAATTCCTAGTGATTCATAAAAAATCAGCCCCTTGTCACCCTCAAGCCAATGGTCAAGCAGAAAGTTCTAATAAAGTGTTGTGTACGGTGTTGACAAAGATAGTCAATAGTGGAAGGTCGGATTGGGACAAACAATTGCATCATGCAATTTGGGCCTTCTGTGTGGCTTACAAAACAGCCATTGGAACTACTCCTTTTAACCTAATGTGTGGAAAAAATGCAATTTTGCCAATTGACTTCCTGGTACCTACTTTACAAGTAGCACAACAGTCTCAATGGACAAGACCTGAGTTATCCAAGCAACTCAAGCAAATTGAGAAATTACAAGAAACAAAACTACAAGCAGTTACGGGAATTTATGCTGCTAAAAGGAGACAGAAAGCATATTATGATGTGCACATCAAAGATAAAGTCTTGAAAGAAGGAGAGATAGTCTTGGTATATACATTGAAGCAACATGCCAAGAAGCTATAGAAACACGGATACGAACCCTTATTGATTAATAGAATCTCAACGAGTGAAGCAGTCAATCCAGCCACATTAGATGGAGATATACTTCCTAACTACATAAGTGGTTGCTGAGTAAAACGATATATGGAGCCATTGATGGAGCAGATGTTAACGCAGCTCGTAGGAGCGCAAAATTGGAAAAACGAAGAAGAGCGAATTAGAGAAGAAGCATGCCAAGAAGCCTTGAGCGCATCAAGAAACTAAAGGAGTGGATAAGGCAAAGGGATGAATGATATCTACAGGGAGAAGAACCCATTCCCATGGCCAATTACCAAGTCCATGAAGCCGATAAAAAGGACCATAGCATGTCCCAACCATATTTAAACCTAGGGATTGGAACCACAGAGTACCGATTGATAGATGCCCTGATTGACTCAAGAGCAGCCCCAAGCTACATACGAATGACATTAATTATGCATCTTCAAACAACCATAATCCCAACTAAAGCACGCATGATAGGAATTGGAGGCCAGGTCATAGAATGTGTTGAAGAAGCCCTAATATCCCTCCACCTAGGAAATTCTTCGATGGAACAAAAAGTTTTGGTATGTAAGGATGAAGACTTAGTAGAAATTCTGGTCCTAGGGCAAGATTGGATTATCGAGAACAAAGTGAGCATTCATCTAGCACAAGGGTACATATCAGCCAAAATAGGACATAAAGAAATCTTCAGCTTGTTAGAAGAAAGACCTTCTCATGTTCATGAAGTTATCAAGCTCGAGGAAGATGCCCTAGAAAAGGAAATAAAACATGAATCAAGCAAGAGCATACCCAAAGAACACCCTAAGGTAGAATTGCCTGCAAATACGAACGTGTTACCTGATGTTGTGCCTTCTTTTCCTATGAGAGAGGAATCTAAGAGAGAAAGTGAGGACAATGCTCCTAAAATTATCTACACCAAAGGAAAAACATCCACATGGAAGTCTACTACTAGAGCATCAGATCCCAGGAACACTCATCTACAATGGGTCCGCAAAGACCGAATGATAGGACCGGAGAATCCAACACTGCAGTAGGTCAGCCATCCATTGAAGGCAATAAGAAACGACCGATCCTCCTCATTACAATTAGAATCATCAAGACTCCTTCATGTGTGGCTACCAAAATCATTAGTAAGAGCTCAAGAGACATAGCAACATATGTGGAATTCTAAAGAAAACCAAATAGACGGCACACCAAGAGCTAAACAAGCTCGAGGAAATATTATGTCAGCAAAGCAAAACAAAGAAGCCCAACAAGTCTTATCAAAGATACCAGAGGAACAAAACATCAAACACTCGAACTTCAAGAAAACAGGAACCAAGGACTAGAGAACGATCAGAGCGATGGAACCAAATACCTCAAACACCGACTACAAAATGGATATGGAGACCCAAGAGGTAGCCATGACAAGAACAACATACTCAACAAGATTCCACTTGCACTCATGAAGAGTCCAATGCACCTAGAGTATGCATGATAGGGCCGCATTACAAGGCCATGCATTAGGCACATTACCTTCTCGACAAAATTAGTGGTGCACATTTCCATCATGGGAACAGATCTTAGATTCTACTTCCATAGGAATGACCTTACAGTGTAGATAAATAAATGCTTCGACTAGAACTAACTTTGTTTTCTTGCAAGAATATAAATCCAAAGAAGTGTGGTAAGAGGCCTTACTTACTTAAGCAAGGGGAAACAGAGTGACGCAATAAGCGACATATCACTAAGCTAGACATAACACATGATTGGATTTCAACGAGAAGGTCATTTTCTCTCTATTACAAGTGCAAATGGCTTCTGAGGATTCCCAAGCAACTATTCAAGAAGAGGTGCTAGAGTTCCCATTATAGAGTGTGACAAAAGCAAAAGGTCATTGGTTTGAAGAGGATCAACCCGTTGGGGATTACCTTTTCTTAGTAACAATCAAGATCATGGACACTAACCATCAGTTCCCAATGATGTCTCAAGACTTCAAAGTTGTACATGAACTTCCGTCAACCTTAAACATAATGACAAGGGCAAGAATTCAAAAATATTTTGAACTGCCAATCTACAAACCAGACTTCCAAAGATGTACTCAGGTGATGAATACCCTCCAACCAGCTTTACACGACCTGTTAGTGCCATAAGCAAGAGTTCTAGATGTAGCAAGAGAGTGGGTAACCATCCAATTCACCCATGACTTAATCAAAGAAGCTTTCGGCTGGGAAAAGGATGGAAACACAGTTTTGAAAGATGAACACCAAGGGACTAAGACCCGAATGTTCACGGACATCAATCGTGTCGATATAGAAGAAGAAGTTTGTCTGATCCACCAACACTTTTGCTTTCCAAATATGCATCGATACACCGCACCACAGAAAATCATAGTGCAGATGCTATCTCATGCTATCAAACAGATTAGTAATAAAGTGAACATGATGCCATACATACAAGAACGTCTCTTTGAAGCTAAGAAGCAATGGAACCATAAAAATTTCTTGAACGGGAGTGTCGCACTGACAATACTCATCTACCATGCATTGGGTATCCGAGAACATTTGAAAGAAATGCCCTCATCTTTGGAGATGGCTAAGTATGGTAAGTTAGCCACGGCTCCAAGGAAGAAGAAGGGAGTCAAAATAGTGGAAGAAGCCGAAACCAACTCTCAACCGAGAATGAGAGGCACCAAAAGACTACGGGAAATGATGAAGGTGGAGGAAGCCCTTCCTGCATCAAAAAGGATACATGTACTTCCAAGGACAAGGCTAGAAGACAATACACCCATCACGAAAGAGGAACTAACCGAAGCCACATGGAAGCAACTCACCAGTACATGGAAGGCCAGGTAAACCTGTCAGTGCAAGGGCATCATTATCAATAGTCTCATGAAGACGTTGAACAAAGAAAGAGACTGACTAAAGTTCATCGATATAGAGAGTTGGGATTGGCCAACTCTAGTTCATCGTCCGATACGCAAGAAGAGTTGGAACCATCTATGATGAATGTGGGCATTAGAAGTGACTCCAAAGATGATGGTTACTGGGAGTAACTGAATCAAGTCACGGATGACTTTGGAGTGGAAGGTATAAAGATAAACCCAACTCCTAGTGACACAGTCCAAGACACAACGAGGCAAGAATCACCTATAGAAGGAATTCATGTATTCAAAATGAATGAAGAGACAAACATTCAAATCATAGAGACTTACTTAGATGGAGCAACTCCAGTAAAGAAACCAAAGGAAGAGAAAGAACAAACAGAAGTGGAGGAAACCAAACCATTCACGCCAATCAGGGTTGTAGTAGAACCCTCCCCATTAGATGTCACTTTTTTATATAGTGCTACAAAATCGACCACAAATGAAGACGAGGAAAGAGAGAGAGAAGTGCACCTTCATATAAGACAACGGCACAACAAAACTATACACGTGGAACAAGGAAGAGACGTAAAAATAGGGGAAGAACGAAGAATCCCCAAAACTTGGCTGAATGTGGATGTAGCTTAATTAAAGCCTGTAGTAAAGCAAATGATACAAACTACTATGGACACTCAACAACTAATGCTTGAAGCGGATGCAAACTATGACAAGGCTATGCGAGAGAAAAGCCAATTCCAGGTAATAAGTGAAAACTTGTCTACCTAATTAATTCAAGCTCAAAAGGCACTCTCAGCCAAGGAATCAGAAGCCAATGACAAATGCACCAAGCTAATGATGGAAAACCAAAAGCTCCAAGAGCAACTCAAAGAGCTACAAAGCAAATATGAAGCTAGTGAAGCCAAAAAAACAAGGATGAATGTCAGAAGCAAACTGCTTGAATCTCAAATCAAAGTATATATGGAGGAAGCAAACAATCTAAGAAATAGGGATAAAGAACTTATGACGACCATACTATGCAACCAACCCATCAAAGCACCACAAACAACCGCAAGCGACAAAAAGGCATTGGAAGATCAAATTGCAAAGTATGAAGATCAGCTAAAAAAAGAGCAAGCTATCCTAGAGGAATGGGAAAAGAGATACATGCACGACACTAATTAACTTAGGAAAAAATGGAAGGTGGCATAGAATAAACTTATTGAACAATGCAATGAAGATGCTAATCAAATGGCTTCCATAGGCGAAGAAATCCTTAAAAATAAGGAAACAATCACACGAGCCACCAATGAGATAAAGGAAAGAGATGAACTTATTAAAAATCTCAAAGCTCAAATAGAACATGTAACAATGGGGACACCAGTAGTTCTAAGCTCCACGATGGCTACTAAGGAGACTGACGTATGTCCTCTTTCTCCTCCCATGCATCATTCACCGATAATGGAGGAAGCAGAGCCAAACACTGGGAGATATAATCGAGCTATTGCAGAACTAAGCCGACACAAGCAGGCACTACTGGTGTCCCAGCTTACGGAACAATTTGAAGAACAGGTGGTCAAGGTAATGAAAGAGGAAAAGATTGAGAGCAAGAGCCTAGAATAGATTTTGAAGCCTTTCAATATACCTTACGGATTACTCAAAGAAGAGACATATCGGTATATAAAGATCACCACCAATAAAGAACCAGATAGCGATCTGCAATTCAACGTGCAAACATTCACATATAGACAAGAAGAATTTGAGAAGGCAGATCCTATTTGGAGAAGAAAATTTTTGGAAAAAAATCCTATGTTACGAGTACACTGGGAATCGGCATCGTACATGCTTCAAATTAATCCATCTTTTTGCCCAGTACCTAGAAGACGTCCCTGGATGCAATTTTGGGAAGCACAGCGCCAATGAAGCCTAAATAATCAATGGCTAAATTATCCACTATTACCGATTCCACCACGCAACTACTTACCGACAGAAGAATACATGGTAAAAACCATATTCGAGTTTTGGATCTCCATATATGCCACAGTACCGGATTTAGCCATTAAGATGACAAACAAAATTTTGAGTATGCTACTTACAGTATTAAAGGTATTCCAACATGCGTAGTACACATTTTTGAATTTCATCAAAATTAACAAGGGATCAGATGCACTAGTTTTTTATCTATCTACTATCCCTAGTCGCTTAACGCTCATGGCAATATACTCAAGACTTATGTTTTTGCCGAGTCCATACATGCAAACATTCAAAGAAGCATTCTTTATAGGATTTTTTGAAATGGACTTGGGATCTTTGTAAAAATATCTTCTAACTTAAATGCATGACTAGTGGCCTATGAATTAAGCTTCTTTGAAGACCATAGACAGGCACCATATGATGGAATCAAGTTGAGCCAATGGAAGGAACTAATGATATGTCAAGCAAATTCGCTTAACCATCGAGAGTAGAAAGTGATTCAAACTTACTCATGCCACCGGACTTTAAAGTCTGTCGGGGATGACAGAGTTCAAGACGGGATGGTGTTGAGGAAGAGTCAAGCAAAAAGAAAAGACGAAGAAGATCAAGACAAAAGCTTCACTAAATAGAATATATATGAAGACATATCTCTGTAGGAAGCCCCGCAAGGGCACACACCATCCATCTGTGCACAGAGCCTTGCAGGGGCACATAACAATGGGAAGTATGCAACAAGCGAGGACGGATCAAGGCCAGCAATTATCCATGAAGAAGTGCAAGAAGATGTCCAGCAGATCCTGAGCCCCCGAAAGGTGCTTCAACCTCTTTATCTTCTGGAGGTCTAGATCGAAGGTTGGAAATCCATACCTTCATACCTTCCGCATGGTGCTTGTAGTACAAATACAAGAGGCGATTGGAAAATTAGACTACAAATCTATTGTAGTCCACCTTCACTGGTTGCGTATGTGGCAGCCCGACTTAACATAGCAACCCAAATTTAAAGAGGTTATTGGTGAGCTAGACTACAAATCTATTGTAGTTCACGTCCAAGGGTTGCGAGCAGTGAAAAGAAGAAGAACAGGCTAAAAACATGCATCAATTCCCAGAGAATGTTAAAGAAGATTTAAGAACAGGGCCTTTGAAACATAATGCTAGCTTAGATGAGAGGTAAGGCCAACCAAGTGATGCATGCGGTGGAAACAAGTAAACAAGTTGCAGACTAAAAGCAAAGCCTGTCAAGGGACGACAGAGATAAAGAGGAGGAGAGTGCTGCAGAGCAAAGAAGAGCAGAGATGCAGAGAAAAAGAAGGGCCCCAAAATTTTCTGATTTGGACACTTTATTTTTTGTAACATAGTCACCATGTAATATATTTTTTGATGTAAATGCACCAGAGGAGTCCTCTAAATGCATATCCATAGATATCAGTAGCATTACCCTTGTAAACTAGTAGGAAATTAGTCTTTTAGTCAATAAAGTGCCGGTCTCTTGTGTGAAAGGACCATTTTTAGGGCATAAGTATATAAGTCATTTGTTGACTCTTTGTAAAGACTTTTTGCCATTGTGAAGAAGGAGAGCAGAAATTCGAATTTGCTTATTTCCTGCTAATTTCCTCCTTCTCTATGATCTTTTGTGTGTGTGTAATGCTTGGAATGTGTGTAGGACTGTTAGCTATCCCTTTCCACCATTTTTGAACTACTGTAGTGTGTGTGTGAGCCACCACGAGTTGTGGAGCGAGTGTTGGTGTTTCCCACCATTCACTATTTGTTGATGATCTATGTTTTAAGTGATAGAGGTATGGACTTCTTGAACGAAGTCACTGGAAAACTTCTTCATAGATCAGACAGACACATAGGAAAGGTTGATCGACAAAGCCTCAAATCCTTTGAAGCTAGCATCAATATCACTATTGAAAGTGCCAAACATCTGATTCTAC
>MU260943.1:15000-17500 GCA_020310875.1 Ceratopteris richardii | reverse complement strand
ACAAAAGGAAGTAAGGCCAAAGCTTTGCGGAAAGCTTCAAAGTTCTCCCTAGGCACAGCCTTCATAAAAAGTTATGCAATGTTCTCCTGCGTGGGCACATATGCCAAGCTGATCTCCCCAGCAAAGAACCTCTCCCTGACATAATGATAATGCACCTCAAGGTGCTTAGTGCGAGCATGGAACATAGGGTTCCTTGCAACTGCCAATGCACTCTGACTGTCAATGAAGATGGCGGTGGCAGAAGACTGACCAACACCCAAATCATCCATAAGGCGTCTAAGCCACACACACTCAAGAGTCGATGTGAAAGCTGCCTTATATCAGCCTCACATTTGGAAGTGGCCACAGTAGGCTGATTCTTGCTCAACCAAGATATACATGAGCTACCAAGCATGAAGCAAAAACCACTAGTGGACACACGAGTGTCATAGCAACCAACCCAATCACTATCAAAAAAAGCATGCAAATCTAATGGTAGTGATCCTCCCTTGGGATAAAACAATCCAAGTATCTGGGTACCACTCAAGTAGAGAAAGATGCGCTTAACTGCCTTCCAATGCTTGACACTTGGGCAATGCATAAACCTGCTCATCTATGAGATAGCAAACTGAATATCTAACCGAGTAATGCATAAGTAAATCAAGCATCCAATAGCCTACTGATAGAGAACAGCATCAAATGCATCTCAAGCATCATGAAGACTCAATCGTAAACATGTCTTCATAGGAGTGGCAATAGGCTTACAATCTTCAAGGCCAAAATGCTGCAATAATGTGTCAATATATTTTGTTTGACACAAAACCATTCCATCATCAACTTGCATAAACTGAATGCCCAAATAGTGATGCAAATGCCCCAAATCAGACATCTCAAATGAGGCATGCAAATCAGAAATATGTGTGTCATGACGACCACTGAGCAGCATGTCATCAACATATACCACAATGATCAGAAGCACATCATTAGCATGCTTAACATATAAGGTTCTTTCAGTTGGACTGTTCTCAAAACCATGTGCAATCAGATAGGCATGTATCTTTTCATAGCAAGCATGTGGTGCTTGCTTTAAACCATATAATGCCTTTTTTAACGTGCACACCTAGTTTTCATGCCCTTTCTACACAAATCCATGGGGCTGAAAAACATACACTTCTTCATGCAAGTCACCATTCAGAAATGTTTTTTTAATGTCCAACTGATGTGCATTCCAACCATGATGAGCTGCAAGTGCACAGATGCTATGAACAGTAGTCATTCGGCAAGTAGGAGTAAAGGTTTCATCAAAATCAATGCCTCTTTCTTGTGCATAATCCTTTGCAACAAGCCTAGCCTTATACCTATCAACTGTTCCATCAGGTTTATGCTTCAGCTTGTATACCCACTTAGTGCCAATGGCCTTCTTGCCAGGAGGCAAGTCACATAAAAACCAGGTACCATTTTTCATAATAACATTATCTTTAGATCGCATTGCAGCCATCCAATGTTCATAATTTTGTGCTTCATCAAACGAAACATGTTCAATCTCATCAAAGAGACTAGAAACAGCCATAGTATAGCAATCTGATGCAAAAGAGGCACTATGAGAGCCTGACCGAGTACGATATGATAGAGGTGCATCTAATTTGTTGTCACACAAAGTCTGCACCAGCCATTTTGGCATAGTTTTTGCCTGCTCAATTCATCAACAAGTGCATCATGTAAATCTACATCAGAAATGGAATGATCTGCATCATCATATGAAACCTGCAAAGGTTGAGAAGTTGCCTCATTAGGACCAGCACTAGACTATCCACCTATAAAAAGAGGCAGCAAAGTATCATACATGTATTTGGAGCTAATAGATGTCTCCTTAGTACATGAAAGCAATGGTTGAATAGCATCTTCCACAAAAACAACATCACAGCTAACTAGAATGCATTTATTATGTGGATGATACAGACGATAGCCTTTACTTTCAAAACTATACCCAACAAAAATACATTTTATTGTTTTATCATACAATTTTCTACGATGTTGTTCAGGAACTAATGCATATGCCAGATAACCAAAAACACACAGATGAGCAACAGATGGCTTCCGACCATGCCAAGCCTCATATGGAGTGATAGACTGCAGCGCTTTAGTGGGACACCTGTTCAATACATATGTTGCATACATAACAGCCTCAAGCTAGAAACTATGTGGTAAAGCCTGACTCTTGACCATACACCTCGCCATCTCCATGAGTGGCCTCTTTTTGGTTCATCAACTCCATTCTGTTGAGGTGTATACGGCACTGTATACTGATGTTTTATCCCCTGTTTAGCGAGAAATGCATTAAAGTCAGAAGACATATATTCCCCCCCTCGATCAGAACGGAGGGTCCCCATTTTACATGCTTGATAGATTTTCAACCAAAACCAGAAACTGTTTGGAGCACATAAACACTTTGAACTTTGCCTTCAATGGATATATCTATGCAAGCCTGGAAAAATCATCGATGAAAGTCACAAAGTAAAGA
>MU260942.1:127500-130000 GCA_020310875.1 Ceratopteris richardii | reverse complement strand
TATAGGTCTCATCATAGTCCACTCCATATGTCTATGCATACCCTTTCACAACAAGTCTGGCTTTGTACCTAGACACACTTCCATCTGCAAATCTCTTTGTTTTGTACACGCACTTACATCCAATAATTTTCTGGCTATTAGGTTTAGGAACCAGATCCCAAGTCTGATTCTCTATCAATGCATCATACTCCTCTTGCATGGCTTCTTCCCAATTTCTCTTGCCTTTGGCTTCATCATATGTAGATGGATCTTCATCTGCTTTTACCAAATAAGCATAATCTTTAGTAGTCAAGAATGAGGTGTCATAGCTATACCTTGTAGGTTGCCATTTATGCCTAGATGACCTCCTAACTTCTGCACTTCTTGAAGTCTCTGGTTCATCACATTCTGGATCAAACCTTGGCCTCTCTTCAACTTCAACCTGTACTTCATTATTCTCATTTTCATCAAGTAATTGAATCTTTGCTTTACCTTTCCTTTGATCCACTACTTCTTCAACATCTGCATGTACATTATATTTACCTGCATACCAAGTACCTTGCTCATCAAATGTAACATCCTTGGATACAAGGAATTGCTTTGTGGATGGACTCCACAACCTGTATCCCATTTGCTTATCATCATAACCAATGAATACATACTTTTCTGCCTTAGGCTCCAACTTATGCCTCAATTGAGATGGCACATATGCATATGCCAAGCATCCAAATATTCTGCAATGATCCAAGGTAGGTCTCTTACCCCACCAAGCTTCATATGGTGTCATACCTTGCAAAGCTTTACAAGGCAATCTATTGACCAAATAAGTAGCTGTATTTACAGCCTCTGCCCACAAATAATTTGGGCAATTCTTCTCTTTCATCATGGACCTTGCAAACTCAACAAGAGTCCTATTTCTTCTTTCTGCTACCCCATTTTGTTGAGGAGAGTACCTGCAAGTAACTTCTCTCTTTATACCTGCATTCCACAAGTAATCATTGAATTCATTTGAAAAATACTCTCCCCCTCCATCTGACCTTAGTCTCTTCAATTTTTGACCTGTAATCCTTTTTGCATATGCATGATGGTGTTTAAATGTATTAAACACTTCTGACTTTTCTTTAATCACATAAATTGTGATCCATCTGGTAGCATCATCAACATATATGACATAATATCTTGAACCATTTATACTAAAGTCCTTTGAAGGACCCCACACATCTGTATGCACCAATTCAAGTCTTTCTGAATACATAAACCCATGCTTGGAATAGGATTGCTTATGAGCCTTACCTAATTGACATGCCTCACATCTGTATGTCATGTGTTGACCTGCAATGTTAGGCAATCCAAGCACTGAATCATTATTAATCATGTCTTTGATACCTCTTTCATTGAAGTGTTCAAGTCTTTTGTGCCAAAGATCCAATTTTGACACCTTCTGCTCTCCATATGTGAACATAGCATGTCCAACTTTCCTTGTACCTTCAATGTGAAGAGCCTTCCTTCTTTCTTTCCTGTAACAACCTGTTTATACCCTTGACTAGGGTCTTCAACATATACTCCATCATTAGTGAAACCTCATATCCTTTTTCCACAATTTGACCTACACTGATCAAATTCTTTGGAATTGTGGGAACATAAAGAACCTTACTCAGAAGAGTGCTCCCATCTTTAGCCTTGACTGAACCAATTGACTTTACCTTATGCTTTGTATTATCACCTGTCTGAACTGTATGATTAATTGCATTATGATCTAGGTCAGTCATCAAAGCAATATTTCCACTTAAATGATTACTACATCCTGAATCAATATAGAACACTCTCATGTCCTCATGTGAAGTTTCACATGCTGCATTCATAATGAGAGTCGAGTCCTCCTTCTGATCTGATGCATAGTTGTAGTAGGTGTTATTATAGGATTGATTTTGGAAGTTTCTTCCTCCACCTCTTCCAAAAGAATTCCTACCACCTCTACCTCTGAAGTTTCCTCTCTGAAATCTACCACCTCTTGCTCTTTGATTAAAGTTCTGATAATTACCATTATTCTGATTATTGTGCCAACAATCATGAGATAGATGATTGGTCTTACCACATATCCAACAAGCTCTTGCATTATCTTTGTTGTTTCTGCCTCTTCCTCTACTTCTGCCATTTCCTTTTCCTCTTATGAAATTTGCTTGATTTGAAGTACCTTCTTCTTCACCTGATTGTTGCTTTCCTTTGTTAGCTTTCTTCTTGTCTTTAGAGTACATTGCATGACCTACACTCTTATCAACATCTCCTTTGATATCATTCTCAAAAGTTAGCGTATGACCTAACAATTGATTCAAATCAGGAGTAAAGTGATCTAATGAAAGTTCTGTAGACAAAATAAAAGGCTTCCACTTCTCATCTCCTCTTAGCCCTGTGAGAATTTGTCTTACCAATTTATCTTCTTCAATATCTTCATCCACTGCACCTAGAGAATCTGCAATGTCCTTCATCTTTGTCACATAATCAGAGATTGATTGTGAGGCCT
>MU260942.1:107500-115000 GCA_020310875.1 Ceratopteris richardii | reverse complement strand
TATATTTTGCATATAGATGACAAAGGATTAACCGAGTACTTGAATATATTTGTGAATGGATAGAAATTCTATGAACTTAATGTTAAATGTGACATCCATTGTGCTACCATAAAAAGAAAACATGATATTGTAATTCATATCATAAGAATTCTTCGTAACTCATAATCCAAACCATGTGTATATGTGCATCCTGCATGTGAACCTAAATGCTCATGTGTTTGTGAAAAAGGAATTCATTATAGTACAAAGGAAAACAAAAGTGTAATAGTACGCATGCATAGACGTATATAGCATGCATTGTCTAAAACTTAAAATAGAAGCAAAGCGCAAAACGCGCACGCAGTGAGGTAACTCTAAAACGTAAAATTAGGAAAAGAAAAAAAAGACTTATATGGGTGAGCACGCATACACGTTGAGGTGATGGCTCCGTGCATATTTTTAGAAGACTAATTTATTTTCATGTAGTGAGAGATCGTTTTCTTTCTAGCCGTATGGATTTGCACTCAGTCTTTTTGTCCCTCAACCATAGAATTAGTGATCTAGATATCCTCTCTTTCTGATGTGATGTGCGAGGTGACGTGACAGAGAGCAAAGGGCAAAGACATCAGAATAATACTTCTTTGTGTTCGTGCAGTCTACATGCATGAAGATTGAGTCTGCGAATATTTATATATATAGAAGATTTTGCATGGGCATGGCATCCTAATCAATTTTTGAAGACTATCGAATATCCTGCTCGAACTACAATACAAAGGCGCTATACACATTCAACCAGATCGGACTCTTCAAAACACAAGTTGGGATGTATGGTGCAGAGTCATGCAGTTGTTCCTCAGGAGACATTGGGCATGTGTTTCTCTTGTGTCAGAATTGTCGAAAGCCAAAGGTATCGGTGCATATCAGTTAGAATTCATCATCGTCTTCAGGATCTGATAAGAAGTTGTGTCTTTAGTTATTAACTAATGGAAGCGCATGGATAAATCGCTCTTGATGTTATCAGAAGTTGAAATAATGAATATATATAATCGGAGTTGAGAGCAAAAGTGGAGCTTATCTATATGCATATGGAAAACGGATTATGATTCGACAGATTGACGAAGAAGAAATGAACTGTTTATTCATGCGCCTATGTTGTCATCATGAGTGTCGTTAGGTGCATCTGTCTGAATTCAGAGAAGCATCTGGATGCATCAGGAAACTCTAGAAAGGAGGAAGGCGGCCTATGTGGAGAAGAAGTGCTACGCTTCGACTTTGACAAGATTTGACGACTCTTATGAATTGCCCATGCACACCTGTGATGATCCACTATTGATGGGAGGTTCGAAGAGAAGTTTGTCGATAATGCAATTGTGCAGATTTAATCAAAGTGTGAATCACACAGAGATTAGTGTTAATTATCAAGTTATGAAACTTCATGCGCGCATGTAGAGGATGCTTTATGGTGACAAGAGATCTTCGTGGCTTTTGACAAGTACACTATTGGCCATCGAGAAACTGTACGTGCTGTGGTACACAACTTCATTGTTGATGCTCAGAGAAGCATATACATACAATGTTCCTTGATTTCCTGCGCAAGGATGGCATGCAGAAATTGATACACAGAAGCTTAGCATGGTGTGGCATGAGGAGACCATGGTATATTATGCACGGGCCCAAATGGAAATGCTGATCGAGATGCTCATTCATGAGACATTATATGTCTCCCTCTTTTCACGTGCAGATGGAGGACGCTTCCATCTCCATTCTTTCTGCAAAAAGTTTGTCAGATGTTGATGGTTTGGCCTCAAAAAGGATGCAACAGTGATGCACAATGCAATCAACAGCTAGATGGGGGCCTCCGATCATGACTGTAATGCATGATCCACAAGATCTTGAAAAGGATTGTACGGAGACATTGATGATTAGTGTGAGCCTATGATGGGATATCAGCACAAACACATATGCACCAAAATCCTTACGAAGAAGAAAACGTTTTGTGATCATCAATTCATAGATTTCTTATGACAAGCACTCAGTGAAGAGCTTCAGGGATGGAATTCTAGGGAATGACATGTATATCTACATTTATAGAGTTGTGGCACCAAGCATCGAATAAAAGATGAGCGATTTTGCAGGTCTTTGATAATGATGATAGTTGGATGTAAAAGATGAAGGATTCATGGTGAAGATGAACATACCAAGACCGGTATTGAGAGGAAAAGTATTTTGCAGAATTGCTCTTTTTTTTCATGCAAGATTGAGAAGATGGATCCATAGGATCCAGATCGTGATTGAGATTAGATTACAGATGTGTATTCATGTGATTGAGATTGAGATTGTGATTGAGAGTAAGAGTGAGAGTGAGAGTGAGAGTGCGATTGAGAGTGCGAGTGTGACTGCAATTGTGATAGCTCGCGGGTGGTCGGGAGGTCGAAGCTTCATCAAGAAGCTATTTTGCAAAGCTATTGTATCGAGATGGAAGGGGCTTCATCCGTAACCTATTGACGTAATTGGAGTCTGACATCTTTAGATTTAACAAGATAAGATCTTTTTATTAATATATATATTTATGATTGAAATGCTTTGTCTGATTTGTTCTTTTGATAATGAGACTAATGTCGCATTATTTTTTTTATGTCCGAATGCTCGTCTTCATGAGATCTTCATGGAGGAATGTTACAAGTGGTATCAGAGCGGAGTTGGATTTCGGGACAAGATGCAAAGAAAAAGGTTGAAAGCAACGAGGGGATAGCACAGGTCAATCAGAGCAGAATCGATCCTTGGTAACCATGGGCAAAATTTGGAGAGCAAAGAACGAGGCACAAAGCAACTAGATGGTGCAACAAATTCATTGATAGAGCTCAATGATAAAGATAAACATTCTAACTCTACTTTACATTGCATGGTCACTAGTTTTTTCTCAAACACTTTTGTAATTAGGATTTCGGGTATGATGCCTATACATGAAATGAGATTTCTAATTAATTATGATCGTACGTGTTCTTTCAACTCTGAGGACAAGGTTCTTTAAGGAGGAGAAAAATGTAATATACCCATCATAGAGATGTACATAACTTCCATTGGGTCATTCTATATTTTGCATATAGATGACAAAGGATTAACCGAGTACTTGAATATATTTGTAAACGGGAAAAAATTCTATGAACTTAAATGTTAAATGTGACATCCATTGTGCATGCCATAAAAAGAAAACATGATATTGTAATTCATATCACAAGAATTCTTCGTAACTCATAATCCAAACCATGTGTATATGTGCATCCTACATGTGAACCTAAATGCTGATGTGTATGTGAAAAAGGAATTCATTATAGTACAAAGGAAAACAAAAGTGTAATAGTACGCATGCATAGACGTATATAGCATGCATTGTCTAAAACTTAAAATAGAAGCAAAGCGCAAAACGCGCACGCAGTGAGGTAACTCTAAAACGTAAAAATTAGGAAAAGAAAAAAAAGACTTATATGGGTGAGCGTGCATACACGTTGAGGTGATGGCTCCGTGCATATTTTTAGAAGACTAATTTATTTTCATGTAGTGAGAGATTGTTTTCTTTCTAGCCGTATGGATTTGCACTCAGTCTTTTCGTCCCTCAACCATAGAATTAGTGATCTAGATATCCTCTCTTTCCGATGTGATGTGCGAGGTGACGTGACAGAGAGCAAAGAGCAAAGACATCAGAATAATACTTCTCTGTGCTCGTGCAGTCTACATGCATGAAGATTGACTCTGCGAATATTTATATATATAGAAGATTTTGCATGGGCATGGCATCCTAATCAATTCTTGAAGACTATCGAATATCGTGCTCGAACTACAATACAAAGGCGCTATACACGTTCAACCAGATCGGACTCTTCAAAACACAAGTTGGGATGTATGGTGCAGAGTCATGCAGTTGTTCCTCAGGAGACATTGGGCATGTGTTTCTCTTGTGTCAGAATTGTCGGAAGCCAAACGTATCAGTGCATATCAGTCACAATTCATCATCATCTTCAGGATCCGATTAGAAGTTATGTCACTAGTTATTACCTAATGGAAGCGCATGGATTAATCGCTCTTGATGTGATCAGAAGTTGAAATAATGAATATATATAATCGGAGCAGAGAGCAAAAGTGGAGCTTATCTATATGCATATGGAAAACGGATTATGATTCGAGAGATCGACGGAGAAGAAATGAACTGTTTATTCATGCGCCTATGTTTTCATCATGAGTGTCGTTAGGTGCATCTGTCTGAATTGAGAGAAGCATCTCGCTGCATCAGGAAACTCTAGAAAGGAGGAAGGCGGCCAATGTGGAGAAGAAGTGCTACGCTTCGACTTTGACAAGATTTGACGACTCTTATGAATTGCGCATGCACACCTGTGATGATCCACTGTTGATGGGAGTTTTGAAGAGAAGTTTGTCGATAATGCGATGGTGCAAATTTAATCAAAGTGTGAATCAGACAGAGATTAGTGTTAATTATCAAGTTATGAAACTTCATGGGCGCATGTAGAGGATGCTTTATGGTGACAAGAGATCTTCGTGGCTTTTGACAAGTACACTATTGGCCATCAACAAACTGTACGTGCTGTGGTACACAACTTCATTGTTGATGCTCAGAGAAGCGTATACATACAATGTTCCTTGATTTCCTGCGCAAGGATGGCATGCAGAAATTGATACAGAGAAGCTTAGCATGGTGTGGCATGAGGAGACCATGGTATATTATGCACGGGCCCAAATGGAAACGCTGATCGAGATGCTCATTCGTGAGACATTATATGTCTCCCTCTTTTCACGTGCAGATGGAGGACGCTTCCATCTCCATTCTTTCTGCAAAGAGTTTGTCAGATGTTGATGGTTTGGCCTCGAAAAAGGATGTTTAATAGTGATGCACAATGCAATCAACAGCTAGATGAGGGCCTCCGATTATGACTGTAATGCATGATTGACAAGATCTTGAAAAGGATTGTACGGAGACATTGATGATTAGTGTGAGCCTATGATGGGATATCAGCACAAACACATATGCAGCAAAATCCTTACGAAGAAGAAAACGTTTTGTGATCATCAATTCATAGATTTCTTATGACAAGCGCTCAGTGAAGAGCTTCAGGGATGGAATTCTAGGGAATGACATGTATATCTACCTTTATAGAGTTGTGGCACCAAGCATGGAATAAAAGATGAGGGATTTTGTAGGTCTTTGATAATGATGATAGTTGGATGTAAAAGATGAAGGATTCATGGTGAAGATGAACATACTAAGACCGATATTGAGAAGAAAAGTATTTTGCAGAACTGCTCTTTTCTTTCATGCAAGATTGAGAAGATGGATCCATAGGATCCAGATCGTGATTGAGATTAGATTACAGATGTGTATTCATGTGATTGAGATTGAGATTGTGATTGAAAGTGAGAGTGAGAGTGAGAGTGAGAGTGAGAGTGAGAGTGAGAGTGCGATTAAGAGTGCTAGTGTGACTGCAATTTTGTGATAGCTCAGGGGTGGTCGGGAGGTCGAAGCTTCATCAACAAGTTATTTTGCAAAGCTATTGTATCGAGATGGAAGGGGCTTCATCCATAACCTATTGATGTAATTGGAGTCTGACATCTTTAGATTTAACAAGATAAGATCTTTTTATTAATATATATATTTATGATTGAAATGCTTTGTCTGATTTGTTCTTTTGATAATGAGACTAATGTCGCATTTATTTTTTTTATGTCCGAATGTTCGTCTTCATGAGATTGTCATGGAGGAATATTACAAGTGGTATCAGAGCCGAGTTGGATTCCGGGACAAGATGCAAAGAAAAAGGTTGAAAGCAACGAGGGGATAGCACAAGTCAATCAGAGCAGAATCGATCCTTGGTAACCATGGGCAAAATTTGGAGAGCAAAGAACGAGGCACAAAGCAACTAGAAGGTGCAACAATTTCATTGATGGAGCTCAATGATAAAGATAAACATTCTAACTCTACTTTACATTGCATGGTCACTAGTTTTTTCTCAAACACTTTTGTAATTAGGATTTCGGGTATGATGCCTATACATGAAATGAGATTTTTAATTAATTATGATCCTACGTGTTCTTTCAACTCTGAGGATAGAGTTCTTTAAGGAGGAGAAAAATGTAACATACCCATCATAGAGATGTACCTAACTTCCATTGGGTCATTCTATATTTTGCATATAGATGACAAAGGATTAACCGAGTACTTGAATATATTTGTGAATGGAAAAAAATTATATGAACTCAAATGTCAAATGTGACATCCATTGTGCATGCCATAAAAAGAAAACATGATATTGTAATTCATATCATAAGAATTCTTCGTAACTCATAATCCAAACCATGTGTATATGTGCATCCTACATGTGAACCTAAATGCTGATGTGTATGTGAAAAAGGAATTCATTATAGTACAAAGGAAAACAAAAGTGTAATAGTACGCATGCATAGACGTATATAGCATGCATTGTCTAAAACTTAAAATAGAAGCAAAGCGCAAAACACGCACGCAGTGAGGTAACTCTAAAACGTAAAATAAGGAAAAGAAAAAAAAGACTTATATGGGTGAGCGCCCATACACGTTGAGGTGATGCTCCGTGCATATTTTTAGAAGACTAATTTATTTTCATGTAGTGAGAGATCGTTTTCTTTCTAGCCGTATGGATTTGCACTTAGTCTTTTCGTCCCTCAACCATAGAATTAGTGATCTAGATATCCTCTCTTTCTGATGTGATGTGCGAGGTGACGTGACAGAGAGCAAAGAGCAAAGACATCAGAATAATACTTCTTTGTGTTCGCGCAGTCTACATGCATGAAGATTGAGTCAGCGAATATTTATTTATATAGAAGATTTTGCATGGGCATGGCATCTAATCAATTCTTGAAGACTATCGAATATCGTGCTCGAACTACAATACAAAGGTGCTATACACGTTCAACCAGATCGGACTCTTCAAAACACAAGCTGGGATGTATGGTGCAGAGTCATGCAGTTGTTTCTCAGGAGACATTGGGCATGTGTTTCTCTTGTGTCAGAATTGTCGGAAGCCAAAGGTATTAGTGCATATCAGTTAGAATTCATCATCGTCTTCAGGATCCGATAAGAAGTTGTGTCTTTACTTATTACCTAATGGAAGCGCATGGATTAATCGCTCTTGATGTTATCAGAAGTTGAAATAATGAATATATATAATCGGAGCAGAGAGCAAAAGTGGAGCTTATCTATATGCATATGGAAAACGGATTATGATTCGACAGATCGATGGAGAAGAAATGAACTGTTTATTCATGCGCCTATGTTTTCATCATGAGTGTCGTTAGGTGCATCTGTCTGAATTCAGAGAAGCATCTGGCTGCATCAGGAAACTTTGGAAAGGAGGAAGGGGGCCTATGTGGAGAAGAAGTGCTACGCTTCGACTTTGACAAGATTTGACGACTCTTATGAATTGCCCATGCACACCTGTGATGATCCACTGTTGATGGGAGGTTTGAAGAGAAGTT
>MU260942.1:92500-100000 GCA_020310875.1 Ceratopteris richardii | reverse complement strand
CTTTGAATCTCTGTAGCTTTGGTCCATCCAAGCTTTTGGTTAGCATATCAGCTATCTGATCTTTTGTTGAAGTATGTATGACTTCAATCTCTTTATCCATCACCTTCTCTCTTAGGAAATGGTACTAAATCTCAATGTGTTTAGTCCTGGCATGAAACACAGGATTAGCAGCTAAATACAATGAACTCATGTTATCTCCATGAACAGTAGGCGTACTTTGAATGATGTCAAAAATCTTCATCAGAGTCTTAAGCCGTATCACTTCCTTTGCAGCTTCAACCATCCCTTTGTACTCTGCTTCTGTAGATGATAAAGAAATTGTGTGTTGCTTCTTTGAACACCAAGAAATTAACTTATCTCCCACATAACACAAGTGTCCATAAGTTGATCTCCTATCATCTGGATTACCTGCCCAATCTGCATCACTATATATCTTGATGTTTGAATCTGATGTAAAACCATAATACAAACCTTCTTTGAGTGTACTCTTAATGTACCTCAATACTCTTTGACCTGCAATCTAATGTTCTTTCCTAGGGCAATGCATGAATTGAGACAAAACTCCAACTGCATATGACAAATCAGGCCTAGTTAATGTAGCATATATCAGACTACCAACCAAACTCTGATATAGTTTCATGTCCTTGAACTCTTCACCTCCATATCTACTCAATTTGTGATTCACCTCCATTGGCGTAGGTGCTACCCTACAATCATTCATCTTAAACTTGATCAAGAAGTTTCTCAAATACCTTTCTTGAGTCACATACACTCCATGTTGAGTGTATGAAATCTCCATGCCCAAGAAATATGACAAATCTCCCAAATCACTGATTTTGAACTCTTTCTCCATTTGCTTCTTTAGGCTTTGAATGCCTTTCTCATCTGTACCTGTAAGAATTATATCATCAACATATATGCACATGTATATGAACCCATCATCACTTGCTTTGACAAGCAAGCTACTATCTGCTTTAGATACTTGAAATCCAAGTTCCTTCAAGAACTTCACAAGTCTATAATTCCATGCCCTTGGGGCCTGCTTCAAACCATACAAAGCTCTCTTGAGCTTACATACATATTGTGGATACCTTTCATCTCTGAATCCTTGGGGTTGCTCCATAAAAACATCATCTGAAATATAACCATTCAAAAAAGCATTCTTCACAACTAATTGACATAATTTCCAACCTTTACATGTAGCAATAGCTATGAGTGTCCTGATGGTTTTCATCTTTGCCACAGGACTATAGGTCTCATCATAATCCATACCATAAGTCTAAGCAAAACCCTTCACAACAAGTCTAGCTTTATATCTAGACACACTTCCATCTGCATACCTCTTTGTCTTGTAGACCCACTTGCATCCAATGATCTTCTGGCTATTTGGTTTAGGAACCAACTCCCATGTCTGATTCTCCATCAATGCATCATACTCCTCCTGCATAGCTTTCTCCCAATTCTCCTTACCTTTTGCCTCTTCATATGTAGAAGGGTCTTCATCTGCCTTCATCATATAAGCAAAATCTTTGGTAGCCAAAAAAGAAGTGTCATAGCTATACCTTGTAGGTTGCCACTTGTGTCTTGATGACCTTCGAAGTTCTCCACTCCTTGAGGTTTCTGGTTCATCACACTCAGGATCAAATCTTGCCATTTCTTCAACTTCAACATGCACTTCATTATTCTCCTCTTCATCAAATATCTGAACCTTTGATTTACCTTTCTTTTGGTTCACAACTTCTTCATCACCTGCATTAATATTGATTGTACCTACATACCAAGTACCTTGCTCATCAAATGTAACATCCTTTGATACAAGGAATAGTTTTGTGGATGGACTCCACAACTTATATCCCATCTGCTTAACATCGTAACCAATGAATACATACTTTTCAGCTTTAGTTCCAATTTGTGCCTTAATTGTGATGGCACATATGCATATGTCAAACATCCAAATACTTTGCAATGGTCCAATGTAGGTCTCTTAACCCACCATGCCTCATATGGTGTCATACCCTGCAAAGATTTACATGGCAACCTATTAACCAAATAAGTAGTTGTGTTTACAGCTCAGCCCACAAGTAATTTGGGCAATTTTTCTCCTTCATCATGGATCTTGCAAACTCAACAAGAGTTCTATTTCTCCTTTCTGCTACACCATTTTGTTGAGGAGAGTACCTGCAAGTAATCTCTCTCTTAATACCTGCATTCCACAAGTAATCACTGAACTCATTAGAGAAATACTCTCCCCCTCCATCTGACCTTAGTCTCTTCAACTTATGACCTGTAATTCTCTTTGCATACACATGATAGTGTTTAAATGTATTGAATACTTCTGATTTATCTTTAATCACATAGATAGTGATCCATTTGGTAGCATCATCAACATAAATCACATAATACCTTGAACCATTGATACTAAAATCTTTTGATGGTCCCCACACATCTGTGTGTACCAATTCAAGCTTCTCTGAATACATAAAACCATGCTTGGAATAAGATTGCGTATGAGCCTTACCTAATTGACATGTCTCACATCTGTATGTCATATGTTGACCTGCAACATTAGGCAATCCAAGCACTGAACCATTGTTAACCATATCTTTGATACCTCTTTCATTGAAATGTCCAAGCCTCTTGTGCCAAAGATCTAACTCAGAGATCTTATGCCCTCCATAAGTGAACAAGGCATGACCAGCATTACCTTGAATCTTCAATGTGAACAATCTTCCTTCTTTCTTACGTGAGACAATCTGTTTATACCCATTTCTAGGGTCTTCCACAAACACTCCTTCATTAGTGAATCTAACTTCATAACCTTTTTCAACAATTTGTCCTACACTTATCAATTTTTTAGGAATTGTAGGAACATACAAGACCTTACTCAAGAGGGTGCTACCATCCTTGGCCTTCACTGGTCCAATTGACTTCACATTGTGCTTTGTATTGTCACCTCTTTGAACTACATGACTAGTTACCTTATTCTCCAAATCAGTCATCAAGGCTATATTGCCACTCACGTGATTGCTACACCCTGAGTCAATGTAGAAGACTCTTTGGTCTTCACTTTTCCTTTCAGAAGTTGCATTCATTATCAATGTTCAATCCTCCTTCTGATCTGAAGCATAATTGTAGTAGGTATTGTTGTATTGTTGACTTTGGAATCCTCTACCTGCATTTCTTCCAAAGTAACCTCTACTACCTCTACCTTTGAAATTACCTCTTTGATTTCTGCCACCTCTTCCTCTTGAATTAAAATTCTGATTATATCAACGATTACTCTGAGTATTATGCCAACAATCATTAGCTAAGTGATTTGTCTTACCACAAATCCAACAACCCTTGACTCCATCTTTATTACTCCTAACTCTTCCTCTACCTTTGCCACCTCCTCTTCCTCTTAGGAAGTTGGCTTGACTAGTTGTGCCTTCATCTTCATTTGCTTGTTGCTTCCCTTTGCTATTTTTCTTCTTATCTTTTGAATACATTGCATGACATGTACTCTTGTCACCTTCACCTTTGACATCCTGCTCAAAGGTTAACATATGTCCTAGCAACTGATTTAAGTTAGGAGTAAAATGATCAAGAGATAATTCAGTAGACAAAATGAATGGCTTCCATTTGTCATCACCTCTCAACCCTGTGAGGATTTGCCTTACCAATTTATCCTCCTCAATGTCTTCATCAACTGCTCCTAATGCATTTGCAATGTCTTTCATCCTTGTTACATAGTCTGAGATGGATTGAGAAGCCTTCTTCTTGAAAGTGATAAATTCTGCCCACAAAGATGCCTTCCTTGACTTTGTGGTGTTTTGAAAATGCTCCTCCAAAGCATTCCATATATCACTTGCACTTTCAAGACCTCTAATGTGAGGTAGCAAGTAGTCATTGACTGCCATATAGATAACGCTCCGAGCTTGAGCATCTCTCTTCATCCAATTCTTCAAATCTGATAATTCTTCCCTAGTTGGAACACTAGGATCTCTGAACTGAGGCTTTTCTTCTCCTGTAATATAAGCTATCAAGTCTTTGCTCATAAGATGAGCTTCCATCCTCATTGACCATGCTGGATAGTTCTCTCTATCCAACTTCTCTATTTGAAGAGGAATCTCCCATCCTTTCTTCACTTGTATATTGAATTCTTCAATCTTTATGAGTAATAGATGTACCTTTACTTCGAATAATGTTCCTTTTGTCTTCCTTGATGTCATATAACCTCCTTCTCAAGCTTTGCCCTCAAGCTTTCACCTTTTGAACCTTCAGATGTTGAATTCTCTACACCTGCAGCAGTCGGGGTCCTGATGCTTCCTGCTCTGATACCACTGATGGAGAGTGTTAATCTCCAAAAGAACAAGTTACTCTTGTAATTAGAGCCCCTCTATAACAAGAGTAACTCAAACGTTTACCAATTTTAAAGGATCAAGTATCAATTATGAAGATTTTGAAAAATCTGTGAATGAGATGACTACACAGAAAGTCTGCAGCACATATCTCTCTCATTAACTTATGAATTGTGTAAAGTTTTTTATGAAACTTTGCACAAGGTGTCTTCTATAGTCTTTGCACCTTCTCCAACTTGAATCACTCCACAAGATTCAGAATATCTTGAGAAATGATCTCAAAACTTACCTATGTCTAAAACTGTTCTTCTAAGAAGTTGATTTAGACACCTATAACTTTTAACACTTGGTTCTCTTAATCTAAAACCCGTTTATGAAAATTCTTTTAGCCACAGATAGCTTACCTTCCAACTTAAAGATTGAGTGCTTGCTTGCTCAAAACTTTACACTGTGGAAAGAGAACAGACCAAAACATTAACATTGAATTTTGCGTCTGTTTCAGGAACCAGTGAACACTTCTTCACATATGAATGTTCCTACACAAAATTCGCACACCCTTTTTACAATTAGGCTCTAAAACTTTAATGATAGACTCATTAACTATGAACTTAGACATCTAAAAAAGATTTCTTGAAATGATCAAGCACAGAAGGAGAACACACAGAAACATCGGGTGCAATTTTTCTTCCATTCCTGAAGAAATTTACAACTGAGTGATGAGAGAGACTCTTACTCACATCTAAGATATCTAATGACTCATACCACTATTGATTTCTCTATTCTCATGCTCTCTCATATTTAACCCCACTTTTGACTTGTATATATGGGCAAATATCTACAATATCATAATTATACAAAAGTATAAGTGAACTATCTCTGTATTAATGTACATATGTGTACACCTCTTCATCTTCTAGATGTATTCTTCCTTCGTGCTTCACAACTTGAATTTTTCCTTTAGTCCTTGACTTCCAAACCTTCATTAAAACTTCAATTGTTGATTGCCCTGCACCAACATCTATCTGTCTATCTATCTATCTATCTATCTATCTATCTATCTATCTATCTATCTATCTATCTATCTATCTATCTATCTATCTATCTATCTATCTATCTATCTATCTATCTATCTATCTATCTATCTATCTATCTATCTATCTATCTATCTATCTATCTATCTGTCTGTCTATCTATCTATCTATCTATCTATCTATCTATCTATCTATCGATCGATCTATCTATTGATCAGTTCCAAAACTCTTCAACAAAGTCTTTAACCATATCACTTCTTTTGCAGCCTCTACCATTCCTTTCTACTCAGCTTTTGTAGATGAGAAAGCAACTGTATGTTGCTTCTTTGAGCACGAAGTAACTAATTTATCTCCAATATAATAGAGATACCCATGAGTAGATCTTCTATCATCTGAATCATCTGCCCAATCTGCATCACTAAACACTTTGATTCTTGTATCAGAAGAAAATCCATAATACAAACCTTCACTTAATGTTCCTTTGATATATCTGAGTACCCTTTGAGTTGCAATCCAATGAGTCTTCTTTGGACAATGCATAAATTGTGATAACACACCTACTGCATATGATAGATCTGGCCTTGTAAAGGTAGCATAGATTAGACTACCTACCAAAATCTGATATTTCTTCATATCATTGAATTCTTCACCTCCATATCTGCTCAATTTATGATTTACCTCCAATGGTGTGGTTGAAGTCTTGCAATCTTCCATGTTGAACTTGATCAGAAGATTCTTCAAGTATCTCTCTTGTGTAACATATACTCCGTGTTGAGTATACACAATCTGCATTCCTAAGAAATAAGATAAGTTTCCTAAATCACTTATCTTAAACTCCTTCTCTATTTGTTTCTTAAGCTCCTAGCAAGCTACTATCTGCCTTTGATGCTTGAAATCCACATTCATTCAAGAGCATAACAAGCCTGTAATTCCATGATCTTGGGCCCTCTTCAAACCATACAAAGCTCTCTTGAGCTTACACACATAATCTTATCCAATTGAATCCATGAAGCCTTCTAGTTGCTCCATGTACACTTCATCTGCAATGTATCCATTCAGGAATACACTCTTCACATCTAATTGTGATAACTTCTATCCTTTACAAGCAGCAATAGCAATCAATGATCTTATTGTAGACATCTTAGCAACAGGACTAAAGGTTTCATCATAATCTACCCCATATGTTTGAGCATAACCTTTAACCACAATTCTAGCCTTGTATCTAGATACTTTTCCATCTGCAAACCTTTTTGTTTTATACACCCACTTACATCCAATGACCTTTTGATTCTTTGGTCTTGGCACCAATTCCCATGTTTCATTTTCAAGTAGAGCGTCATACTCTTCTTGCATTGCCTTCTCCCAATTCTATTTACCTTTAGCTTCTTCATATGTGATTGGATCCTCTTCTGTCTTCACAATGTCAGCATAATCTTTTGTTGTTAGGAAAGATGTATCATAGCTATACCTGATAGGTTCTTTTCTTTCTCTCAAGGATCTTCTGACCTCTGCACTTCTTGAAGTCTCAGCCACATTTGATTCTGGATCAAATCTTGGCCCATCTTCAACATTGTCCTGCAATTTACTTTTATAATCAACATCATCAATATCTTCTTCATACACACTTACTTTTGTCTTCCCTTTCCTTTGTATTTCTTTAACATCTGCATAATCATTTGTTGATACCATGTACTTTTCTCATCAAATGTAACATCTTTGGTAACAAGAAATTGCTTTGTGGATGGACTCCACAATTTACAACCCATTTGTCTATCATCATACCCAATAAACACATACTTCTGTGCTTTGGGTTCTAGCTTATGTCTCAATTGTGAAGGAACATAAGCATATGCTAAACATCCAAATACCTTACAATGATCAAGAGTAGGTCTCTTACCCCACCATGCTTTATAAGGTGTTCTTCCATCCAAAGCTTTACAAGGTAACCTATTCACAAGGTATGTTGCAGTGTTAATAGCTTCTGCCCATAAGTAATTTGGACAATTCTGTTCTTTCATCATTGCTCTTGCAAACTCTACAAGAGTTCTATTTCTTCTTTCTGTAACTCCATTTTGTTGAGGTGAGTACCTGCAAGTTACTTCTCTTTTTATACCTGCATTCCACAAATA
>MU260942.1:82500-85000 GCA_020310875.1 Ceratopteris richardii | reverse complement strand
CCTGCTATCCAATGTTCCTTTCTAGGACAATGCATGAATTGTGAAAGCACACCAACTGCATATGACAAATCAGGCCTTGTTAATGTAGCATAAATCAAGCTACCAACCAAGCTTTGATAGAGCTTCATGTCTCTGAATTCTTCTCCCCCAAATCTAGACAATTTATGGTTCACTTCCAATGGTGTAGGTGCAACCCTGCAATCTTCCATTTTAAATTTGGTTAGCAAATTTTTAAGATACCTTTCTTGGGTCACATATACTCCATGTTGAGTATACAAAATCTCCATTCCCAAAAAAAATGACAAGTTCCCCAAGTCACTGATTTTGAACTCCTTCTCCATCTGCTTCTTGATCATTTGTATTCCTTTATCATCTGTTCCTTTAAGTATTATGTCATCAACATAAATACAAACATAAATGAATCCATCTTCACTTGCTTTGACTAGCAAGCTACTATCTGCCTTTGATGCTTGAAATCCAAGATCATTCAAGAACTTTACAAGCCTATAATTCCATGCCCTTAGGGCCTGCTTTAATCCATACAAAGCTCTCTTGAGCTTACACACATAATTTGGATTCACTTGATCTTTGAACCCATCTGGTTGCTCCATTTAAACTTCATCTGAAATATAGCCATTCAAAAAAGCATTTTTAACATCTAATTGAGATAGCTTCCAACCTTTACAAGCAGCAATTGCTATGAGAGTTCTGATGGTTGTCATTTTTGCCACAGGACTATAGGTCTCATCATAGTCCACTCCATATGTCTGTGCATACCCTTTCACAACAAGTCTGGCTTTGTACCTAGACACACTTCCATCTGCAAATCTTTTTGTTTTGTACACCCACTTACATCCAATAATTTTCTCGCTATTAGGTTTAGGAACCAGATCCCAAGTCTGATTCTCTATCAATGCATCATACTCCTCTTGCATGGCTTCTTCCCAATTTCTCTTGCCTTTGGCTTCATCATATGTAGATGGATCTTCATCTGCTTTTACCAAATAAGCATAATCTTTAGTAGTCAAGAATGAGGTGTCATAGCTATACCTTGTAGGTTTCCATTTATGCCTAGATGACCTCCTAACTTCTGCACTTCTTGAAGTCTCTGGTTCATCACATTCTGGATCAAACCTTGGCCTCTCTTCAACTTCAACCTGTACTTCATTATTCTCATTTTCATCAAGTAATTGAATCTTTGCTTTACCTTTCCTTTGATCCACTACTTCTTCAACATTTGCATGTACATTATATTTACCTGCATACCAAGTACCTTGCTCATCAAATGTAACATCCTTGGATACAAGGAATTGCTTTGTGGATGGACTCCACAACCTGTATCCCATTTGCTTATCATCATAACCAATGAATACATACTTTTCTGCCTTAGGCTCCAACTTATGCCTCAATTGAGATGGCACATATGCATATGCCAAGCATCCAAATATTCTGCAATGATCCAAGGTAGGTCTCTTACCCCACCAAGCTTCATATGGTGTCATACCTTGCAAAGCTTTACAAGGCAATCTATTGACCAAATAAGTAGCTGTATTTACAGCCTCTGCCCACAAATAATTTGGGCAATTCTTCTCTTTCATCATGGACCTTGCAAACTCAACAAGAGTCCTATTTCTTCTTTCTGCTACCCCATTTTGTTGAGGAGAGTACCTGCAAGTAACTTCTCTCTTTATACCTGCATTCCACAAGTAATCATTGAATTCATTTGAAAAATACTCTCCCCCTCCATCTGACCTTAGTCTCTTCAATTTTTGACCTGTAATCCTTTCTGCATATGCATGATAGTGTTTAAATGTATTAAACACTTTTGACTTTTCTTTAATCACATAAATTGTGATCCATCTGGTAGCATCATCAACATATATGACATAATATCTTGAACCATTTATACTAAAGTCCTTTGAAGGACCCCACACATGTGTATGCACCAATTCAAGTCTTTCTGAATACATAAACCCATGCTTGGAATAGGATTGCTTATGAGCCTTACCTAATTGACATGCCTCACATCTGTATGTCATGTGTTGACCTGCAATGTTAGGAAATCCAAGCACTCAATCATTATTAATCATGTCTTTGATACCTCTTTCATTGAAGTGTCCAAGTCTTTTGTGCCAAAGATCCAATTCTGACACCTTCTGCTCTCCATATGTGAACATAGCATGTCCAACATTTCCTTGTACCTTCAATGTGAAGAGCCTTCCTTCTTTCTTTCCTGTAACAACCTGTTTATACCCTTGACTAGGGTCTTCAACATATACTTCATCATTAGTGAATCTTACCTCATATCCTTTTTCCACAATTTGACCTACACTGATCAAATTCTTTGGAATTGTGGGAACATAAAGAACCTTACTCAGAAGAGTGCTCCCATCTTTAGCCTTGACTGAACCAATTGACTTTACCTTATGCTTTGTATTATCACCTGTCTGAACTGTATGATTAATTGCATTATGATCTAGGTCAGTCATCAAAGCAATAT
>MU260942.1:45000-67500 GCA_020310875.1 Ceratopteris richardii | reverse complement strand
TTGTTCTTGCATGAAATACAAGATTTGCTGCAAGATACAACGAGCTCATATTGTCTCCATGTATGATAGGTATACCTTGATCAATACCCATGCTTTTGAACAAGGTCTACATCCATATCACTTCTTTAGCTGCTTCCACAAGTCCTTTATATTCTGCTTCAGTTGACGATAAAGCCACTGTATGCTGCTTCTTTGAACACCAGCTTACAAGCTTATCTCCTTGGTATATCATATACCCATGTGTTGAACTTTTGTCATCTTGACTTCCTGCCCAGTCTGAGTCACTATATGCTCTCAGCTTTATATCTGACGTATAAGGATAATATAATCCTTCTTTTATAGTTCTTTTGATATATCTAAGAACTCTTTGTCCTGCAACCCAATGTTGATCCTTTGGACAATGCATAAACTGTGATAAAACTCCCACTACATAACTGAGATCCGGTCTTGTTAGTGTAGCATAAATTAATGTTCCCACTAACGACTGATACTTCCTCATATCTTTAAACTCTGCACCACCATATTTGCTGAGTTTATGATTTACTTCAAGCGGTGTTGAAGCTTCTCTGCAATTCTCCATGTTAAACTTCTTCAGTAAGTTTAGGAGATATCTTTCTTGTGAAACATATATACCATGATCTGTATATGTAACTTCCATTCCAAGAAATTATGATAACTTTCCTAGATCACTGATCTTGAACTCTTTTTCAAGCAATCTTTTTACCTCTTTGATTCCTTCATCTGAGGTTCCTATGATTATTATGTCATCCACATAAATACAAATGTAGATCATACCATCATCTATTTTCTTGATGAGTAGACTTGCATCTGCCTTTGAGCTTTGGTATCCAAGGTCATTGACATACTTCACAAGTCTGTAATTCCAAGCTCTTGGAGCTTGCTTCAATCCATAGAGAGCTCTTCTTAATCTGCAAACATGGTTTGGGTAACTCGAACTTACGAACCCTTCAGGTTGTTCCATGTGAACCTCATCTGATATATATCCATTCAGAAATGCATTCTTTATATCTAGCTGACTTAGCTTCCATCCTTTTGATGCTGCTATAGCAATCAATGTCCTTATGGTTGACATCTTTGCCATCGGACTAAACGTCTCATCATAATCTATGCCATATGTCTGAGCATAGCCTTTGACAACCAATCTAGCTTTGTATCTGGCTATTCTTCCATCTGGAAGCTTCTTGACTTTGTAAACCCATTTGTTTCCAATCACTTTCTTACCATTTGGTTTTGGAACAAGTTCCCAAGTCTTGTTCTCTTCAAGAGCATTAAACTCTTCTTTCATCGCTTCTTCCCATTTTTTCTTACCTTTTGCTTCACTGTAATTCAGGGGTTCTTCATCCTCCTTTACTAAAAAAAGCATAATTTTTATGAGTCAAATACGAAGTATCATAGGAATACCTTGTTGGTTGTTTTTTTACTCTGTTTGTCTTGGTTCAAACTCTTCATGTGTATCTGAATACACATCTTCATTAAATCTCGAATCATCTTCATTTCTCATGTTTGTTCCGATCCTGGACGTACTTGCTTGCATATGATCTTCATCTCCATTCACTTGCATATGTGATTTACCTTTTTCATTTCTTCTTATCTCTTCTTCAAGTGTTTCAACACTATGCTCTTTATCTGTATACCAGCTCTTTCCTTCATCAAATATCACATCTCCGAAAATAGTAAACTGTTTGGTTAGAGGACTCCATAACCTGTAACCAATCTGCTTTTCATCATATCCGATGAACACATATTTTTCAGCTTTTGGTTCAAGCTTATGTCTCAACTGTGATGGTACATAAGCATAAGCAACTGATCCAAACACTTTACAATGATCAAGTGTTGGTTTCTTGCCCCACCAAGCTTCATAAGGGGTCATCCCATTTAAAGTTGTACATGGTAATCTCTTTACCAGATATGTAGCTGTATTTACAGCCTCAGCCCAAAGATAGTTTGGACAATTCTTCTCCTTTAGCATTGCTCTTGCAAACTCAACTAGAGTTCGGTTTCTCCTTTCTGCTACTCCAATTTGTTGCGGTGTATACCTGCAAGTTATTTCTCTTTTGATACCTGCATTCCACAGATAATCATTGAACTCTCAAGAAAAATATTCTCCTCCTCCATTAGACCTTAGTCTTTTGAGTTTCTGTCCTGTAAGTCTTTCAGCATATGCATGAAAATTCCTGAAAGCTCCAAACACTTCTGACTTCTCTTTCAAAACATAAAGAGTTATCCATCTTGTTGCATCATCAATAAACAGAACATAATACCTCGATCCGCTGATAGATCCTTCTTTCGTTGGTCCCCATACATCTGTATGTATGAGTTCTAGCACACCATCATGTTTGTAACCATTTTTCTGAAATGGTAACCTGTGGGCTTTTCCCATCTGACAGGCTTCACATTTGTAAATCATATGTTGATTCTTCATATTCGGTAATCCTCTCACGGACTGTTTCTCTACCATAGCTTTGATTCCCTTTTCATTAAAGTGTCCTAGCCTCTTATGCCAAAGGTCTAGTTTTGTAAATACTTCATCACCATGTGTGATCAAGGCTTGACCAACATTCCCTTGTACTTTCAGAGTAAAAAGTCTACCTTCCTTTTTACCATGGACAATTTGTCTATATCCATTCTCTGGATCTTCAACAAATACTCCTTCATTTGTAAACCTGACTTGAAAACCTTTTTCTACTATCTGACCCACACTGATCAGATTCTTTGGAATTGTTGGAACATACAAAACATTTGTTAATAGGTCAGCTCCATTCTTACATTTTACTTTTCCAATTGACCTTACATTATGTTTTGTGTTATCACTGTCTGTACTGTATGATTTGAAATACCTCCCTCAAGTTCTGATAATAATTCTATATTTCCTGACAAATGATTTGAACAACCAGAGTCAATATAGAATACCTTGAGATCTTCATTCTCTGACACACTTATCGAGTTCATCATCAACGTCGTATGATCATCATTCTGCGTATCATTCGCATAGTTGTAGTAGGTAGTGTTGTGAGACGGATTCTGTCCCCAACTTCTTGCTCCACCTCTACCATATCCCCCTCTTTGGCTTTGTCTACCTCTTTGATATCTTCCGCTTCTGCCTCTGCTATTGTTATGATTCTGGTTTGATCTTTGTGAATTATGCCAGCAATCATGAGCCAAATGATTGCTTAATCCACAGATCCAGCAAGCCTTCTTGTTACCTCTTCCTTTTGTATTACCTGTTTTATTTCTGACATTACCTTGTCCTCTTGCATAATTTGCTTGAGCAGTCACTTCTTCTTCATCTTTTTCTTTACCTTTATCACCTCTCTTCTTATTCTTTGCGTACATAACCGAACTATGTCCTTTTTCTCCATCTGTCTTCAAATCTTGCTCAAACGTTAGCATTAGTCCAAGCAACTGATTTAAATCTGGTACAAAATGATTTAAAGACAGTTCAGTTGAGAGTACGAAAGGTTTCCACCTTTCATCTCCTCTCAAACGTGTAAGCACTTGAGCTATTAACTTGTGGTCTTCAATATCTTCACCAATCGATCCAAGACTGTCTGCCAAGTCCTTCATCTTAGTGACATAATCACTAATGCTTTGAATTTGCTTTTTCTTGAATGTTGTGAACTCCGACCATAAACTAGCCTTTTTAGCTTTCGTAGTATTTTGGAAGTGATCTTCCAACGCTCTCCATATATCTTCTGCTTTCTCCAGACCTCTAATGTGCGGTAATAAATGATCTGTAATGGTATTGTAAACATAAGCTCTTGCCATTGCATCTTTCTTCTGCCACAGCTTCAAGGCTTCTAACTCTTCTTTCTTCGGTTGACTGTCGTCTTCAAAAGTCAGCTTCTTTTCTTCTCCTGTCACATATATCATTAAGTCCTTACTCATAAGTAAGGCTTCCATGCGCATTACCCATGCCGGATAATTATCTTTGTCCAATTTGTCAATAGAAATGTGATCTGCCATGATCTTCTTGTTTCTGTTACTTTCCGTGAGTGTAACATTAAAGGATTTTACCTTTTGTAGACCTTTACCTTTGAGAATAACTTCGAAACGTTTCTTGACGCCGTTTGTTAGCTTTCACCTTTCTTTATGAGAATTCTTTAAATTCTCTTTCCGTTTCTTCTTCTGAGAAACCTTTTCTGCTCTTTAGAACCTTTTATGTTCTGATCTATTTATCTATCTATCTGTCAATCTATCTATCGATATATCGATGTATCTATCTATCGATCTATCTATCTATCTATCTATCTATCTATCTATCTATCTATCTATCTATTTATCTATCTGTCTATCTATCTATCTATCTATCTATCTATCTATGTATGTATCTATCTATCTATCTATCTATCTATCTATCTATCTATCTATCTGTCTATCTATCTATCTATCTATCTATCTGTCTATCTATCTATCTATCTATCTATCTATCTATCTATCTATCTATCTATCTATCTATCTATGTATCTATCTATCTATCTATCTATCTATCTATCTATCTATCTATCTATCTATCTATCTATCTATCTATCTATCTATCTATCTATCTATCTATCTATCTATCTATCTATCTATCTATCTATCTATCTATCTATCTATCTATCTATCTATCTATATGTCTCTTTGTCTATCTATCTATCTATTTGTCTATCTATCTATCTATCTATCTATCTTTCTATCTATCTATCTATCTATCTATCTATCTATCTATCTATCTATCTATCTATCTTTCTATGTATCTATGTATCTATCTATCTATCTATCTATCTATCTATCTATCTATCTATCTATCTATCTATCTATCTATCTATCTATCTATCTATCTATGTATCTATCTATCTATCTATCTATCTATCTATCTATCTATCTATCTATCTATCTATCTATCTATCTATCTATCTATTTATCTATCTATCTATCTATCTATCTATCTATCTATCTATCTATCTATCTATCTATCTATCTAAATATCTATCTATCTTTCTTTCTATCTATCTATCTATCTATCTATCTATCTATCTATCTATTTGTCTGTCTGTCTGTTTGTCTATCTATTTATCTATCTATCTATCTATTGATATATCTATCTATCTATCTATCTATCTATCTATCTATCTATCTATCTATCTATCTATCTATCTATCCATCTATCTATCCATCTATTTGTCTATCTTCTTGGAACAAAGCAATCACAAATTGATGATTACAAAGAGCTTGAAGCAAGTCACTGATGAGGTTGAAGTTCAAGAAGTCATTTGAGAAAGTGAAGAGATTTTAGAAGTTTAGCTTGTATACATATGCACATTATAGATAAGAATTCTTGTATTATGAGTATAGATTATCCTTAGGATGATAAGGAATAATGCAATAGATGTGGGATAAGTCTAGAATCATATGTATATAAGTCAATGATGTAAAGAATACATGAGAGTCATTCGAAGACAAGTGTCATAGAGATAGATGAGAAGAGAGTCCTCTTCAAAAAATAGTGATGAGTATTTCGTAGATTTCTCTGAGTCTGATCATGTGGATTAGAAATCCTTTTGTACAGATCTAATCTAGAAGCTAATGAAACTATGTTTATAGTTTCATGGTCTAATTCTTCTCATGCTATGAGTATGATCAATAGGAACATGTGTATGTAAAGTTTGCAGATAGACCTCTCAGAGTCGCGCACTTTTCCGTGTCAATATTTTGCTTAGTTCTCAATGCTTAGTGTAAAGTTTTTTATGAGTGAGCATTCAAAATCTAAGTAATAGGGTAAGGAAGCTATGGCTAAAAGTATTTAGCAAAACGCGATCTATGCTGTGAGAAATCAATCTTAGAAGTTACCTATGTCAAAGTCATTTGTTCAAGAAGAAAGTTTTTTATATACTTTTGATCTTAAGGATCAAATTAAAGTTTTAACGATTCTTTTGAAGGACTAATGGTTCATATAATTGCCCAAAGATGCTGTGGAGTTATGTGCATCATTGGTTTGAAGAAATCTGAAGATATGTGCAGGTAATGAAGTCAATCATTGAAGTAGACTATTAAAGAATGAAGATTTTCATTCAGAGAAGTGACAGTTGAAAGTTTTGATAAATGAAGATAACATTTGTGTAAAGTTTGATCCATAAATGATATAGAGGCGATCTTAAATTAGTATAGATCAAACCTTTGGAGATTTAGAGGTCTCCAACAATGGTATCAGAGCTTAAGGTGCAATACAAGTGAAGTAAAGGCATTGGAAGTCCTGACTGTTGTAGATATTGAAGTTTCTTCTAATTGAATGTGGACAAAGTCAAATTATTGAAGATAACCTGTAGAAGTAGAAAGTAGGAGTTCAAAGGATCAAGAAGGATTAAAGCTTCATATCAAAGGTACACTCTATTATCATAAATCATAGTAATTGCAGACATAGAAGATCAAAGATGGGAGAAAGCTTGTAGATTGATAAGCTAGATAGGGAGAACTATCCAGCTTGGTCCATGAGGATGGAGGCACACCTCATGAGCAAAGATTTGATGGCAATCATTACAAGACAAGAAGAAAAGCCAGAGTTTGAAGATCCTAGTGTTCCAACTAGGGAGGAACTTGCAAGTTTGAAGAATTGGATTAGAAAGGATGCTCAAGCTAGGAGCATCATTTACATGGTTGTAAATGATTATCTTCTACCTCACATGAGAGGATTAGAAAGTGTAACAGATGAGTGGAATGCTTTGGAAGAGCATTTCCAAAACACAAACAAGTCAAGGAAGTCCTCATTATGGGCAGAGCTCACAACTTTCAAGAAGAAGAGCTCACAATCAATTTCTAATTATGTGGCAAGGATGAAGGATATTGCAGATAGCTTGGGAGTAGTAGATGAAGACATTGAAGAGGATTAGTTGGTAAGGCAAATACTTACAGGTCTGAGAGGAGATGAGAAATTTAAGCCTTTCATATTGTCCATAGAATTGTCACTAGATCACTTTACTCCTGATCTTAATCAATTGTTGGGACACATGCTAACTTTTGAGCAGGACATTAAGGGAAACAATGATAGGAGTGAAAGTCAAGCTATGTACTCCAAGAACAAGAAAAAGAATGGCAAAGGGAAGCAGTCAACTGATGATGAAGGAACTTCAAGTCAAGCTAACTTTACAAAAGGAAAGATGAACTTCAGAGGTAAAGGAAGAGGAGGTAAGAACAAAGATAATACTAAAGCTTGTTGGATTTGTGGCAGAACCAATCATTTGGAAAATGATTGTTGGTATAACAATCAAAATGGTGGAAGCAATAACCAGAGCTTCAATCAAAAAGGTAGAGGAGGCAGAAACCAAAGAGGCAACTTCAGAGGAAGAGGTGGTAGGACATCATATGGTAGAGGAGGTGGAAGAAGTTTTCAATCTCAATCCTACAACAAGAATTATTATAATTATGCATCAGATCAGAAGGATGACATGACTCTCATCTTGAATGCAACTCATGAAGCAGTAGGAGAAGACCAAAGGGTGTTCTATATTGACTCAGGATGTAGCAATTATCTGAGTGGAAATATATCATTGATGACTCATATGGAAGCAAAGATGAATGGACATACAGTTCAAATAGGAGATAACACCAAGCATAAGGTAGAGAGCATTGGATCAGTGAAGACAAAGAATAGAAGTACACTCTTGAGCAAGGTACTTTATGTTCCTATTATTCCTAAAAACTTGATAAGTGTAGGGCAAATTGTGGAGAAGGGATATGAACTCAAATTCACAAATGATGGTCTTTATGTGCAAGATCCAAATCAGGGATATGGAAATATCATTGCAGGTAAAAAGGAAGGAAGGTTGTTTACTCTCAAAGTCCAAGGTAATGTGGGACATGCTTTATTTACTTATGGAAGTCAAAAGATGTCTGCGTTAGACCTATGGCATAAAAGGCTAGGTCATTTCAATGAGAGAGCCATAAAGGAAATGTCAAGGAATGATGTGGTGCTTGGTTTGCCAAATGTTGAAGGGAAACATATGGTGTACAAGTGTGAAGCTTGTCAATTAGGTAAAGCATGTTGGAGAAACAATCACTAATTGGACATATATTTGAAGGTCAAATCTTAGGAAGAAAACCCCATGCCTATGTGAAGGGACAAATTCACAAGTGTATCATATTTGTAAAGTTAGTTCACTTTAGCTCTAGAAGTTATTCTAAAAATCACGAGAATACAAAAATCTATATAAGTTAGCTTGTATCAACTGACGCGGAGAGAGAGAGAATAGAGAGAAGAAGTAGAAGACGGAGTTCATTTTATACGACTGAGTATAGTCGGGCTTCTCTGAGTGAGAAAGCATCTGTAGAACTTCTGAGTTTCCATAGCTATGAGAAAGAACTGAGTAAAGTTCTGTGTATGAGCCTCTCTCCATCATCTCCATGATTACTTACTGTGTGATGAGTTAAAAAGATCAAGTTTTCCAAGTAACTCGATGCCTGGCATCGAATCTCTGCTGATAAGTCATATTTTCATTTATATTTTTCATTCAGTACTGAAGTGTTTTGAAAACATGATGTTGTTGGAGCAACTCAATGCCTGACATCGAATTCCAGTTGATAAGTCATATTCTAAGTGTGTATGAAATCACCTATAGTTTTGGTGTCCAAAAGATCAAGGTTTTTATGCGGGAAGTCGATGCCCGGCATCGAATCCCTGCTGAAAAGTGGCCAAAAACATCCCAAGTCGATGCCGGGCATCGAATTTTCGTTGCAAGTCGATGCTAGGCATCGAATTCTAATTTTAAACAGGCGCTTTTACTATAATAGGAAAGATTTCCAATTTTGGAAGGTCATAGAGGGTCATCTTGTGAAGGCCATAACTTGAGTTCTAGAGATCCGTTTGATGCATATGATAGCTTGTTGGAAAGCTCTACTCTTCTAGTTTCAGCGTATAAAGTTTCATGGAGAAATAGTACTTGACCTAGGAGAAATTAGCAAAATACTAAAGGTATGTCATTTTGGTGACTAGGAATTTCTGTAGAAGCAAAGTTCTCACTTTAGGCTATCATTTCTCAAAGTTTGGAGTGGCAATGAGTTAATGGTGACAATAGAGGTGTTCTAGTGTCACATTAATTCATTTCTTGTGGTGTTTCATACATCACCAAGTGGTATCAGAGCAGAAAGATTCTCGAGAGCAGAAGACGACAAAGGTACGAGAAGTTTTGTAAAGTTTTCCATTAAAGTTTGAAAGGTGAAGCATTTGAAGACACAAGACATCAAAAGTTTACTTCAAAAGTATCCTCATACACAAAGAACTTCAAAAGGTATTATCCTTTATCCTTTAAGCTCACAGTTTGCAGCAGAAGGAAAGAACTATGGCATATCATATTTCCATTGACAAACTGGACAGAGATAATTACCCCGCATGGGTAATGAGAATGGAAGCCTTACTTATGAGTAAGGATCTCATGGTATATGTAACAGGTGAAGAAGAGAAGCCAGTATTTGAAGATGAAAGCCGACCAAAGAAAGAGGAACTTGATGCTTTAAAGCATTGGCAGAAGAAGGATGCAAGTGCAAAAGCATACATCTACAATACAATCTCTGATCATTTGCTACCACACATCAGAGGATTGGAATCATCTGAGGATATATGGAATGCATTGGAGTATCATTTCCAAAGTACTACTAAAGCACGAAAAGCAAGTTTATGGTCAGAGTTTACAACATTCAAGAAGAAGCCAAGTCAAACCATTAGTGATTATGTCACTAAGATGAAGGATCTAGCAAATAGTCTTGGATCCATAGATGAAGATGTTGAAGATCACAGATTGATTGCTCAATTACTTGCAGGTTTGAGAGGGGATGAAAGGTGGAAACCTTTTGTCTTATCAACAAAACTTTCATTAAATCATTATGTTCCAAATTTGAACCAGTTGCTTGGTTTGATGCTCACATATGAGCAAGACTTGAAGGGAGATGGAGATAAAGGACAAAGTTCTGCAATGTACATGAAGAACAAGAAGAAAGGAGATAAAGGTAAAGCAAAGGATGAAGAAGAGTCAACTTCTCAAGTTTATTATGCAAGAGGTAAAGGCACTGGCAGAGGAAGAGCAAGAGGTTTTGGAAGAGGAAGAGGTAATCAAAATAACAACAAGAAGGCTTGCTGGATCTGTGGATTGAGTAATCATTTGGCTCATGTCTGTTGGCACAACCAACAAGGATCAAACCAGAATCAAAACAACAATAGCAGAGGCCGAGGTGGAAGATATCAAAGTCATTTTCAAAGAGGTAGAAAAAGTCAAAGAGGAGGCTATGGTAGAGGTGGAGGAAGAAGTTGGGGACAAAATCAATCCTACAACACCACCTACTACAACTATGCAAATGACACACAGAATGAAAGTCATACATCATTGATGATGAACTCAATCAACACATCAGATAAAGAAGATCTAAAGGTATTTTACATTGACTCTGGATGTTCTAATCATTTGTCAAGAAACATAGAATTGATGTCAGAATTGGAAAAAGGTATTTCGAGTCACACAGTTCAAACTAGTGATAATACAAGACATAGTGTACATTCAATTGGAAAAGTGAAATGCAAGAGTGGAGCAGATTTGCTAACCAATGTTTTGTATGTTCCTACAATACCTAAAAACTTGATTAGTGTAGGATAGATAGTTGAAAAAGGTTTTCAAGTCAGGTTTACAAATGAAGGAGTATTTGTGGAAGATCCAGAGAATGGATATAATCAGATTGTCTCTGGTAAGAAAGAAGGTAGACTCTTTACTTTAAGAGTGCAAGGAAACATTGGTCAAGATTTGCTCACACATGGTGAAGCAGTGATTACAGAACTTGATCTCTGGCATAAGAGATTAGGTCATTTTAATGAAAGAGGAATTAAAGCTATGGTTGCTAATCAGTCTGTACTAGGATTACCAAATGTGCAAAGTCAACATATGGTTTATAAATGTGAAGCATGTCAAATGGGTAAAGCACACAGGTTACCATTTCAAAAGAAAGGATTCAAACATGATGGACTACTAGAGCTCATTCATACAGATGTATGGGGACCAACAAAAGAAGGATCTATCAATGGCTCAAGGTATTATGTTCTTTTCATTGATGATGCTACAAGATGGATAACATTATATGATTTGAAGGAAAGATCAGAAGTGTTTGGAGCCTTCAAGCATTTTCATGCATATGCAGAGAGAGTAATAGGTCAAAAGCTTAAAAGACTGAGGTCTGATGGAGGGGGAGAATACTTCTCCCAAGAGTTCAATGATTATCTTTGGAATGCAGGTATTAAGAGAGAAATAACGTGCAGGTATACACCACAACAAAATGGTGTAGCAGAAAGAAGGAACAGGACTTTGGTTGAGTTTGCTAGAGCTATGTTGAAGGAGAAGAATTGTCCAAATTATCTTTGGGCTGAAGCTGTAAATACAGCTACATATCTTGTGAATAGATTACCATGTGCAGCTCTCAATGGTATGACTCCATATGAAGCTTGGTGGGGTAAGAAACCAACACTAGATCATTGTAGAGTGTTTGGATCAATTGCATATGCTTATGTGCCATCACAGCTTAGGCATAAACTTGAACCAAAGGCAGAAAAATATGTGTTCATTGGTTATGATGAAAAGCAGATGGGTTCGAGGTTGTGGAATCCTTTAACCAAACAATTTCTTGTTTCTAGAGATGTTACATTTGATGAACAGAAAAGTTGGTATGCAGATCAAAGTCATACAGCTGAAGAATTTGAAGAAGAGGTAAGAAGATGTGAGAAAGGAAAATCAATTGTGCAGGTAAATAGAGATGAAGACTATATGCAAGCAAGTACATCTAGAAGTGGATTAACAAGAAGGAATGAAGAAGCTCCTATATTTGATGAAGAAGTGTATCCAGACACATATGAAGAATGTGAACCAAGAAGGTCAAGCAGGACTAGAAGACAACCAGAAAGGTATTCTTATGATACTTCTTACATAACTCAGAAGAACTATGCATATATGGTCAAAGATGATGAAGAACCTCAGAACTATGATGAAGCTAAAGGTAAGAAGCAATGGGAAGAAGCAATGAAGGAAGAATTCAATGCACTAGAGGAGAACAAGACATGGGAACTTGTTCCTAAACCAAATGGTAAGAAAGTAATTGGAAATAAATGGGTTTATAAAGTGAAGAAGCTTGCAGATGGAAGTATAGCCAGATACAAAGCTAGATTGGTGGTGAAAGGCTATGCCCAGACCTATGGCATAGATTATGATGAGACATTCAGTTCCGTAGCTAAGATGTCAACTATAAGGACAATCATTGCTATTGCAGCTTCAAAAGGATGGACTCTAAGTCAATTGGATATAAAAAATGCATTCTTGAATGGATACATATCAGATGAGGTATACATGGAACAACCTCAAGGGTTTATAGATTCCAGGTATCCAAATTTTGTTTGCAGGTTGAGAAGAGCATTGTATGGATTGAAGCAAGCTCCAAGAGCTTGGAACTATAGACTGGTGAAGTATCTCAATGATCTTGGATATCAAAGTTCAAAAGCAGACCCAAGTCTACTTATCAGAAGAACAGAGGAAGGTACAATCTACGTTTGTATTTATGTAGATGACATTATAATCACAGGTACTTCAGATGAAGGAATCAAGGAGGTAAAGAGATTACTTGAGAAAGAGTTTATGATCAGTGACCTAGGAAAGTTTTCATACTTTCTTGGAATGGAAGTTACTTATACAGATCATGGCATATATGTATCACAAGAAAGGTATCTTCTGAATTTATTGAAGAAGTTTGATATGGAAAATTGCAGAGAAGCTTCAACTCCACTTGAAGTTAATCACAAGCTCAGTAAATATGATGGTGCAGAATACAAAGATATGAGGAAGTATCAATCTCTTGTGGGTAGTTTGATTTATGCTACACTAACAAGACCTGATCTTAGTTATGCAGTGGGAGTTTTGTCACAATTCATGCATTGTCCAAAGGACCCACATTGGATTGCAGGTCAAAGAGTTCTCAGATATATCAAAGGAATTATAAAGGAAGGATTATATTATCCTTTTACATCAGATTTGAAGTTGAGAGCCTACAGTGACTCAGACTGGGCAGGTAATCAAGATGACAGAAGATCAACTCATGGTTACATGATATACATTGGTGATAAGCTTGTAAGTTGGTGTTCAAAGAAACAATATACAGTAGCATTATCATCAACTGAAGCAGAGTACAAAGGACTTGTGGAAGCAGCTAAGGAAGTCATATGGATGCAGACATTGTTCAAGAGCTTAGGCATTGATCAAGGTACACCTACAATACATGGAGATAATATGACTTCACTTTATCCTGCAGCAAATCCAGTATTTCATGCAAGGACAAAGCACATAGAGATACAGAATAATTTTCTCAGAGAAAAGGTAATGGAGAAGGAGATTGAAGTGGAGTACATTTCTACTAAAGATCAGTTAGCAGACATAATGACAAAGAGCTTGGATGGTGTGAAGACCAGCAGATTCAAAAGCATGGCAGGAGTAAAAGAAAAGAAGATGATATGAAGAAACAGGGAATGTCAATTAGTGATTGAGGGGGAGCTGTTGGAGAAACAATCACTAATTGGACATATATTTGAAGGTCAAATCTTAGGAAGAAAACCCCATGCCTATGTGAAGGGACAAATTCACAAGTGTATCATATTTGTAAAGTTAGTTCACTTTAGCTCTAGAAGTTTTCTAAAAATCACGAGAATACAAAAATCTATATAAGTTAGCTTGTATCAACTGACGCGGAGAGAGAGAGAGAGAGAGAATAGAGAGAAGAAGTAGAAGACGGAGTTCATTTTATACGACTGAGTATAGTCGGGCTTTTCTGAGTGAGAAAGCATCTGTAAAACTTCTGAGTTTCCATAGCTATGAGAAAGAACTGAGTAAAGTTTTGTGTATGAGCCTCTCTCCATCATCTCCATGATTACTTACTGTGTGATGAGTTAAAAAGATCAAGTTTTCCAAGCAACTCGATGCCTGGCATCGAATCTTTGCTGATAAGTCATATTTTCATTTATATTTTTCATTCAGTACTGAAGTGTTTTGAAAACATGATGTTGTTGGAGCAACTCGATGTCTGGCATCGAATTCCAGTTGATAAGTCATATTCTAAGTGTGTATGAAATCACCTATAGTTTTGGTGTCCAAAAGATCAAGGTTTTATGCGGAAGTCGATGCCCGACATCGAATCCCTGCTGAAAAGTGGCCAAAAACATCCCAAGTCGATGCCCGGCATTGAATTTTCGTTGTAAGTCGATGCTAGGCATCGAATTCTAATTTTAAACAGGCGCTTTTACTATAAAAGGAAAGATTTCCAATTTTGGAAGGTCATACAGGGTCATCTTGTGAAGGCCATAACTTGAGTTCTAGAGATCCGTTTGATGCATATAATAGCTTGTTGGAAAGCTCTAATCTTCTAGTTTCAGTCTGTAAAGTTTCATGGAGAAATAATACTTGAGCTAGGAGAAATTAGCAAAATACTGAAGGTATGTCATTTTGGTGACTAGGAATTTCTATAGAAGCAAAGTTCTCACTTTAGGCTATCATTTCTCAAAGTTTGGAGTGGCAATGAGTTAATGGTGACCATAGAGGTGTTCTAGTGTCACATTAATTCATTTCTTGTGGTGTTTCATACATCAACAAAGCACACCAAAGTTCATATAATAAATCAGGGTACAAGTATTCAAATATGCTTGAATTGGTTCATACGAATGTGTGGGGTCCTTCAAGGGACTATATGATAAATAGATCTAGATATTGTTGATATATTTAGGTAGTGATGTGTGTGAACACTCTAGGACTGCCGGGGCACTTTTTTCCCTCTTTAGGAGGTTTTTTTCCCCCGGCTTGTATATACGCCTATTGCCCTAATGGGCTACTTATCTTGTACATTCTCTAGTAATACATTCAGTCTTGTGTGTTGTGCTCCAAGCTTCTTCTTCTTCCTTGTGATGTTCGCGTGCTTCCGCAGACGTCTAACTCCAACAATTGGTATCAGAGCAGGTCGTTGCTTCTTCTAGGGCGCTGTCGACACTCCTTCGTTTGTAGTCTCAGATTCGCACAAAATTTGGTGAGCTTACTCAGGGTGTTTCCGAGATCAAAACAGCTTCGCTATGTGGTGCCAAAATCGCGATCTGAGCTCGTTTCGGCCTCCGAACGCACTATCACAGTGCTTGTGCAGGCTATTTTGTCCTTTTGTGCCAAAGGTATATACCAGTTTCTGTTCGCCAGTTTAAGCATCTCGAAGTTTGCTACAGGTCTAGCAGAACTCGTCTGGGCAGTTCCGTTCAACTTTTTGAGATACAGTCAATTTTCTGCATCAAGGTATTTTAGTCAACGGCCATGGCTGAAAGCAGTGATGTATTCCGTATGTTGGCTGTTGAGGATAAGTTGGATGGTACCAACTACCCATTATGGGCTTATATGATGCGACATGTACTGGTTGCAAAAGGACTGTGGAACATTGTGCAGGGTGTTGAAAGACGTCCTGTTACACCTGCGACTACAGGTACTACAAATACAGGTGCTGGAGGTACTGGAGCTGATGAAGAGGGTGTCGAAGATGATATTCCGCAGATTCCTGTTCGTGCTGCTGTTTCTGTTGCACCTACTGCAGAGCAGATTCGTTGGGATGGCAGAGATGCCCAGGCACATGCATTGATAGCTTTGTCTGTCAAACGTGCCATTATTCCTCACATTCGCTCTTGCAGAACAACAAAGGATGCTTGGGATATACACTTACCACTTTGTACCAGGCTAGGAATGAGGCTCGTGTTGCTTACCTCCGAAAACAGTTGGAGAGTGAGCACATGAATGAAGGTGATTCGATGGACAGTTTTCTTACAAAGATCAAAGACCTGAAGGAACAATTGATTTCTGCTGATGAGGTTATACCAGATAGCTTACTTGTGCAGACCCTTCTGAATGGCCTTCCTGATTCATATCAGAGTTTTGCCTCTACCCTTCGATTGATGATGAAAGGCAATCCGAATGCCTTGTCATTTGAGGAATTAGTCTTTGTTCTGTTGCAGGAAGATCAGTCCAGGCAGAACAGGTCCATTATGCGTGTTGCAGATCAAGCTTTCCTGGCTAGTCAGAAGGGCAAAGGAAAATGGAGCTCTTCTACTAGTAAGCAGAAATCTGCAAATGCTGCACAATCGAAGAACCAGGATAAAGATGAAAAGAAATCAGAAAAGCAGAAATTGTTCTGCAAGTACTGTAAAGGAAATGATCATATTATAAAGAACTGTCCAAAACTGGCTGCTAAAGAGGCAAAGAAGAAAGAGGCTGGAATGGTTGTTGCAGAGGCCTCTACACCAAAAACAGAGTCTGCAAATCTTGTGCAGGAAGAAGAATGGGCGTTTACTACTGTCTGCAGTTTTGACCCATCTTCTCATGATCAGTGCATGTCTGCAGTAGACTCAGATGTTTGGTACTTTGACAGTGGGGCGACCAAACATATTACCTCATAGCGCAGTTTCTTCTCTTCACTCGAGCCTGCCCCTACAGGGAATACTGTCACATGCGCCAATAACTCCTCTTATCCTGTTATGGGAGTTGGTAAGATCATTCTGACTACTACTGATGGTAGTTCTTTCACTTTGTCAGATGCTTTATTTGTGCCAGGGATCAAAAAGAATCTGTTATCAGTTTCTGCATTAGCCAAGATTGGCTTGGTTGTGAAATTTGTTGATGACAAGTGTACAGTCCATGATCTCTCAAATCGATGTGATTATTGCTTCTGGCATCTTATGTCGTGGGCTGTATATGCTCGTAGACTATGAAAGATCTGTGAATGATTCGGCATGTGCAGTTCATGATTCTCAGGCTATGTCAGATGCAAAGCTTTGGCATGCACGCTTTGGTCATCTGAATTTTGCTAGTTTGTTACGCCTGCAGAAATCTGAAATGGTGTCCTCTTTGCCCAAACTTGAGGCACCTGGAAAACATGTTTGTGAAGGCTGTATTTTGGGCAAAATGCAGCGTTCTTCCTTTCCAAAAGATGGTTCAGTTCGGGCTACGCAGAAATTGCAGCTTGTACATAGTGATGTCTTTGGTCCTATGCAGACACCCTCTTTTGGAAATTACCTTTACTTCGTGACTTTCATTGATGATTTTTCCAGGCATGCATGGGTATATCCACTCAAAGCAAGGTCCGAAGTGTTCATGTGCTTCAAACAGTTTTTGGTTTTGGCTGAAAATCTGTCAGCATGTAAAATGGGCACCCTCCGTTCTGATCGAGGGGGGGAATATATGTCTTCAGATTTTAATGCATTTCTGGCTGAACGTGGGATAAAACACCAGTGTACAGTACCGTATACACCTCAACAGAATGGATTTGCTGAACGAAAGAACAGGTCACTCATGGAGATGGCGAGGTGCATGGTCAAAAGTCAGGCTTTACCACATGGTCTCTGGCTTGAGGCTGTCATGTGTGCAGCATATGTACTGAACAGGTGTCCCACGAAAGCGTTGCAGTCTATCACTCCATATGAGGCTTGGCATGACCGCAAGCCATCTGTTGCTCATCTGCGTGTTTTTGGTTGTTTGGCATATGCATTAGTGCCTGAACAACATCGCAGAAAATTGGATGATAAGGCAGTAAAATGTATTTTTGTTGGGTACAGTTTTGAAAGTAAAGGCTATCGTCTGTATCATCCACAGACTAAACGCATTCTGGTTAGCCGTGATGTTGTCTTTGTGGAAGATGCTATTCAGCCATTGCTTTCATGTACTAAGGAGACATCTGTTAGCTCCAAAGACATGTATGATACTTTGATGCCTCTTTTTACAGGTGGACAGGCTAGCGCTGGTCCTAATGAGGCAACTTCTCAGCCTTTGCAGGTTTCATATGATGATGCAGATCATTCCATTTCTGATGCAGATTTACATGATGCACTTGTTGATGAGAGAGCTGATATTGAACAGGCAAAAACTATGCCAAAATGGCTGGTGCAGACTTTGCGTGACAACAAATTAGATGCACCTTTGTCATATCGTACTCGTTCAGGCTCTCATAGTACCTCCTTTGCATCAGATTGCTATGCTATGGCTGCATCTAGTCTCTGTGATGAGAATGAGCCTGTTTCTTTTGATGAAGCACAAAATTCAAAAAATTGGATGGCTGCTATGCAATCTGAATATGATGCTACAATGAAGAATGGTACATGGTCTTTATGTGACTTGCCTCCTGGCAAGAAGGCCATTGGCACTAAGTGGGTATACAAGCTGAAGCGTAAACCTGATGGTACAGTTGACAGGTATAAGGCTAGGCTTGTTGCAAAGGGTTATGCGCAGGAAAGAGGCATTGATTTTGATGAGACCTTTGCACCTACATGCCGTATGACTACTGTTCGTAGCATTTGTGCACTTGCAGCCCATCATGGTTGGAATGTACATCAGTTGGACATTAAAACAACATTTCTGAATGGTGACTTGCATGAAGAAGTGTATGTTTTTCAGCCCCGTGGCTTTGTGCAGAAAGGGCATGAAAACTAGGTGTGCAGGTTAAAGAAAGCGTTATATGGTTTAAAGCAAGCACCACGTGCTTGGTATGAGAAAATACATGCCTATCTGATTGCACATGGTTTTGAGAACAGTCCAACTGAAAGCACCTTATATGTTAAGCGTGCTAATGATGTGCTTTTGATCATTGTTGTCTATGTAGACGACATGCTGCTCACTGGTCCTCTTGAGAAGCATATTGCTGATTTCAAGGCTGATTTGCATGCCTCATTTGAGATGTCTGATTTGGGGCATTTGCATCACTATTTGGGCATTCAGTTTATGCAAGTTGATGGTGGAATGGCTTTGTGTCAAACGAAATATATTGACACATTATTGCAGCGTTTTGGCCTTGAAGACTGTAAGCCTATTGCCACTCCTATGGAGACAGGTTTACGATTGAGTCTTCATGATGCTGGAGATGCATTTGATGCTGTTCTCTATCAGCAGGCTGTTGGATGCTTGATTTACTTATGCATTACTCGGCCAGATATTCAGTTTGCTGTCTCACAGATGAGCAGGTTTATGCATTGCCCAGGAGTCACGCATTGGAAAGCGGTTAAGCGCATCTTTCGCTACTTGAGTGGTACTCGGCTACTTGGGTTGTTTTATCCCAAGGGGGGCTCACTACCGCCAGATTTGCATGCTTTTTCTGACTCAGATTGGGCTGGTTGCTATGACACTCGTGTGTCCACCAGTGGTTTTTGCTTCATGCTTGGTAGCTCATGTATATCTTGGTTGAGCAAGAAGCAGCCTACTGTGGCCACTTCCAGTTGTGAGGCTGAGTATAGGGCAGCTTTCACAGCGACTGTTGAGTGTGTGTGGCTCAGACGCCTTATGGCTGATTTGGGTGTTGGCCAGTCTTCTGCCACCACCATCTTCACTGACAGTCAGAGCGCATTGGCAGTTGCGAGGAACCCTGTGTTCCATGCTCGCACTAAGCACATTGAGGTGCATTATCACTATGTCAGGGAGAGGTTTTCTGCTGGGGAGATCAGCTTGGCATATGTGCCCACGCAAGAGAACATTGCAGACCTTTTCACGAAGGCTCTGCCTAGGGAGAAGTTTGAAGCTTTTCGCAAAGCTTTGGGCTTACTTCCTTTTGTGGAGTGATTTTCACATAGCTTGGCACTTCCTTATACATGAGTGCCAGCTCCTTGTTCACCGCATCACTCCCAGGGGGGATTTGTTGATATATTTAGGTAGTGATGTGTGTCAACACTCTAGGAATGCCGGGGCACTTTTTTCCCTCTTTAGGAGGTTTTTTCCCCCGGCTTGTATATATGCCTATTGCCCTAATGGGCTACTTATCTTTGTACATTCTCTAGTAATACATTCAGTCTTGTGTGTTGTGCTCCAAGCTTCTTCTTCTTCCTTGTGCTGTTCGCGTGCTTCCGCAGACGTCTAACTCCAACAGATATTATGTGTTATTTGTTGATGATGCAACCAGATGGATTACTTTATATGTAATCAAGGACAAATCAGAAGTGTTGAAGACATTTAAGTATTATCATGCTTATGCAGAAAGGATTATAGGACAAAAGCTCAAGAGGTTGAGATCAAATGGAGGGGGAGAGTATTTCTCTAAAGAGTTTGATGATTATTTGTGGAATGCACGTATAAAAAGAGAAGTAACTTGCAGGTACTCCCCTCAACAAAATGGAGTTACAGAAAGAAGAAATAGAACTCTTGTAGAGTTTGTAAGAGCAATGATGAAAGAAAAGAATTGTCCAAATTACTTATGGGCAGAAGCTATCAACACTGCAACATACCTTGTGAATAGGTTACCTTGTAAAGCTTTGGATGGAAGAACACCTTATAAAGCATGGTGGGGTAAGAGACCTACTCTTGATCATTGTAAGGTATTTGGATGTTTAGCATATGCTTATGTTCCTTCACAATTGAGACATAAGCTAGAACCCAAAGCACAGAAGTATGTGTTTATTGGGTATGATGATAGACAAATGGGTTCTAGATTGTGGAGTCCATCCACAAAGCAATTTCTTATTACCAAAGATGTTACATTTGATGAGAAAAGTACGTGGTATACAGGGTCAACAAATGATTATGCAGATGTTAAAGAAATACAAAGGAAAGGGAAGACAAAAGTAAGTGTGTATGAAGAAGATATTGATGATGTTGATTATAAAAGTAAATTGCAGGACAATGTTGAAGATGGGCCAAGATTTGATCCAGAATCAAATGTGGCTGAGACTTCAAGAAGTGCAGAGGTCAGAAGATCCTTGAGAGAAAGAAAAGAACCTATCAGGTATAGCTATGTTACATCTTTCATAACAACAAAAGATTATGCTGACATTGTGAAGACAGAAGAGGATCCAATCACATATGAAGAAGCTAAAGGTAAACAGAATTGGGAGAAGGCAATGCAAGAAGAGTATGATGCTCTACTTGAAAATGAAACATGGGAATTGGTGCCAAGACCAAAGAATCAAAAGGTCATTGGATGTAAGTGGGTGTATAAAACAAAAAGGTTTGCAGATGGAAAAGTGTCTAGATACAAGGCTAGAATTGTGGTTAAAGGTTATGCTCAAACATATGGGGTAGATTATGATGAAACCTTTAGTCCTGTTGCTAAGATGTCTCCAATAAGATCATTGATTGCTATTGCTACTTGTAAAGGATAGAAGTTATCACAATTAGATGTGAAGAGTGTATTCCTGAATGGATACATTGCAGATGAAGTGTACATGGAGCAACCAGAAGGCTTCATGGATTCAATTGGATCAGATTATGTGTGTAAGCTCAAGAGAGCTTTGTATGGTTTGAAGAGGGCCCAAGATCATGGAATTAGAGGCTTGTTATGTTCTTGAATGAATATGGATTTCAAGCATCAAAGGCAGATAGTAGCTTGCTAGTGAAGGCAAGTGAAAATGGATACATATACATGTGTATTTATGTTGATGATATTATTGTCACAGGTATAGATGATCAAGAAATCAAGGAGCTTAAGAAACAAATAGAGAAGGAGTTTAAGATAAGTGATTTAGGAAACTTATCTTATTTCTTAGGAATGCAGATTGTGTATACTCAACACGGAGTATATGTTACACAAGAGAGATACTTGAAGAATCTTTTGATCAAGTTCAACATGGAAGATTGCAAGAATTCAACCACACCATTGGAGGTAAATCATAAGTTGAGCAGATATGGAGGTGAAGAATTCAATGATATGAAGAAATATCAGAGTTTGGTAGGTAGTCTAATCTATGCTACCTTTACAAGGCCAGATCTAGCATATGCAGTATGTGTGTTATCACAATTTATGCATTGTCCAAAGAAGACTCATTGGATTGCAACTCAAAGGGTACTTAGATATATCAAAGGAACATTAAGTGAAGGTTTGTATTATGGATTTTCTTCTGATACAAGAATCAAAGTGTTTAGTGATGCAGATTGGGCAGATGATTCAGATGATAGAAGATCTACTCATGGGTATCTCTGTTATATTGGAGATAAATTAGTTACTTGGTGCTCAAAGAAGCAACATACAGTTGCTTTGTCATCTACAAAAGCTGAGTAGAAAAGAATGGTAGAGGCTGCAAAAGAAGTGATATGGTTAAAGACTTTGTTGAAGAGTTTTGGAGCTAGTCAGAGTACTCTAATTATTTTTGGAGACAATATGAGTTCATTATATTTGGTAGCTAACCCTGTTTTTCATGCCAGGACTAAGCACATAGAGATTCAGTATCATTTATTGAGGGAAAAGGTACTTGATAAAGAGATTGAAGTTTTGTATACTCCAACAAAAGAACAAGTGGCAGATATGTTGACAAAAAGTTTGGATGGACCTAAGCTACAAAGGTTCAAAGAGATGGCAGGAGTAAAGAAGAATGGAATAATCACAATTAGTGATTGAGGGGGAGCTGTTGCAACAAAGCAATCACAAATTGATGATTACAAAGAGCTTGAAGCAAGTCAATGATCAGGTTGAAGTTCAAGAAGTCATTTGAGAGAGTGGAGAGAT
>MU260942.1:35000-40000 GCA_020310875.1 Ceratopteris richardii | reverse complement strand
AGAGAACTATCCAGCATGGTCAATGAGGATGGAAGCTCATCTTATGAGAAAAGACTTGATAGCTTATATTACAAGAGAAGAAAAGCCTCAGTTCAGAGATCCTAGTGTTCCAACTAGGGAAGAATTATCAGATTTGAAGAATTGGATGAAGAGAGATGCTCAAGCTCGGAGCATTATCTATATGGTAGTCAATGACTACTTGCTACCTCACATTAGAGGTCTTGAAAGTGCAAGTGATATATGGAATGCTTTGGAGGAGCATTTTCAAAACACCACAAAGTCAAGGACGGCATCTTTGTGGGCAAAATTTACCACTTTCAAGAAGAAGGCTTCTCAATCCATCTCAGACTATGTAACAAGGATGAAAGAAATTGCAAATGCATTAGGAGCACTTGATGAAGACATTGAGGAGGATAAATTGGTAAGGCAAATCCTCACAGGGTTGAGAGGTGATGACAAATGGAAGCCATTCATTTTGTCTACTGAATTATCTCTTGATCATTTTACTCCTAACTTAAATCAGTTGCTAGGACATATGTTAACCTTTGAGTAGGATGTCAAAGGTGAAGGTGACAAGAGTACAGGTCATGCAATGTATTCAAAAGATAAGAAGAAAAATAGCAAAGGGAAGCAACAAGCAAATGAAGATGAAGGCACAACTAGTCAAGACAACTTCCTAAGAGGAAGAGGAGGTGGCAAAGGTAGAGGAAGAGTTAGGAGTAATAAAGATGGAGTCAAGGCTTGCTGGATTTGTGGTAAGACAAATCACTTAGCTAATGATTGTTGGCATAATACTCAGAGTAATCGTTGATATAATCAGAATTTTAATTCAAGAGGAAGAGGTGGCAGAAATCAAAGAGGTAATTTCAGAGGTAGAGGTAGTAGAGGTTACTTTAGAAGAAATGCAGGTAGAGGATTCCAAAGTCAATAATACAACAATATCTACTACAATTATGCTTCAGATCAGAAGGAGGATTGAACATTGATAATGAATGCAACTTGTGAAAGGCAAAGTGAAGACCAAAGAGTCTTCTACATTGACTCAGGGTGTAGCAATCACGTGAGTGGCAATATAGCCTTGATGACTGATTTGGAGAATAAGGTAACTAGTCATGTAGTTCAAACAGGTGACAATACAAAGCACAATGTGAACTCAATTGGACCAGTGAAGGCCAAGGATGGTAGCACCCTCTTGAGTAAGGTCTTGTATGTTCCTACAATTCCTAAAAATTTGATAAGTGTAGGACAAATTGTTGAAAAAGGTTATGAAGTTAGATTCACTAATGAAGGAGTGTTTGTGGAAGACCCTAGAAACGGGTATAGACAGATTGTTTCAAGTAAGAAAGAAGGAAGATTGTTCACATTGAAGATTCAAGGTAATGTTGGTCATGCCTTGTTCACTTATGGAGGGCATAAGATCTCTGAGTTAGATCTTTGGCACAAGAGGCTTGGACATTTCAATGAAAGAGGTATCAAAGATATGGTTAACAATGGTTCAGTGCTTGGATTGCCTAATGTTGCAGGTCAACATATGACATACAGATATGAGACATGTCAATTAGGTAAGGCTCATAAGCAATCTTATTCCAAGCATGGTTTTATGTATTCAGAGAAGCTTGAATTGGTACACATAGATGTATGGGGACCATCAAAAGATTTTAGTATCAATGGTTCAAGGTATTATGTGATTTATGTTGATGATGCTACCAGATGGATCACTATCTATATGATCAAAGATAAATAAGAAGTATTCAATACATTTAAACACTATCATGTGTATGCAAAGAGAATTACAGGTCATAAGTTGAAGAGACTAAGGTCAGATGGAGGGGGAGAGTATTTCTCTAATGAGTTCAGTGATTACTTGTGGAATGCAGGTATTAAGAGAGAGATTACTTGTAGGTACTCTCCTCAACAAAATGGTGTAGCAGAAAGGAGAAATAGAACTCTTGTTGAGTTTGCAAGATCCATGATGAAGGAGAAAAATTGCCCAAATTACTTGTGGGCTGAGGCTGTAAACACAGCTACTTATTTGGTTAATAGGTTGCCATGTAAATCTTTGCAGGGTATGACACCATATGAGGCATTGTGGGGTAAGAGACCTACATTAGACCATTGCAAAGTATTTGGATGTTTGGCATATGCATATGTGCCATCACAATTAAGGCACAAATTGGAACCTAAAGCTGAAAAGTATGTATTCATTGGTTACGATGTTAAGCAGATGGGATATAGGTTGTGGAATCCATCCACAAAACTATTCCTTGTATCAAAGGATGTTACATTTGATGAGCAAGGTACTTGGTATGTAGGTACAATCAATATTAATGCAGGTGATGAAGAAGTTGTGAACCAAAAGAAAGGTAAATCAAAGGTTCAGATATTTGATGAAGAGGAGAATAATGAAGTGCATGTTGAAGTTGAAGAAATGGCAAGATTTGATCCTGAGTGTGATGAACCAGAAACCTCAAGGAGTGGAGAACTTAGAAGGTCATCAAGACACAAGTGGCAACCTACAAGGTATAGCTATGACACTTCTTTTTTGGCTACCAAAGATTATGCTTATATGATGAAGGCAGATGAAGACCCTTCTACATATGAAGAGGCAAAAGGTAAGGAGAATTGGAAGAAAGCTATGCAGGAGGAGTATGATGCATTGATGGAGAATCAGACATGGGAGTTGGTTCCTAAACCAAATAGCCAGAAGATCATTGGATGCAAGTGGGTCTACAAGACAAAGAGGTATGTAGATGGAAGTGTGTCTAGATATAAAGCTAGACTTGTTGTGAAGGGTTTTGCTCAGACTTATGGTATGGATTATGACGAGACCTATAGTCCTGTGGCAAAGATGAAAACCATCAGGACACTCATAGCTATTGCTGCATGTAAAGGTTGGAAATTATGTCAATTAGTTGTGAAGAATGCTTTTTTGAATGGTTATATTTCAGATGATGTTTTTATGGAGCAACCCCAAGGATTCAGAGATGAAAGGTATCCACAGTATGTATGTAAGCTCAAGAGAGCTTTGTATGGTTTGAAGCAAGCCCCAAGGGCATGGAATTATAGACTTGTGAAGTTCTTGAAGGAACTTGGATTTCAAGTATCTAAAGCAGATAGTAGCTTGCTTGTCAAAGCAAGTGATGATGGGTTCATATACATGTGCATATATGTTGATGATATAATTCTTACAGGTACAGATGAGAAAGGCATTCAAAGCCTAAAGAAGCAAATGGAGAAAGAGTTCAAAATCAGTGATTTGGGAGATTTGTCATATTTCTTGGGCATGGAGATTTCATACACTCAACATGGAGTGTATGTGACTCAAGAAAGGTATTTGAGAAACTTCTTGATCAAGTTTAACATGAATGATTGCAGGGTAGCACCTACGCCAATGGAGGTGAATCACAAATTGAGTAGATATGGAGGTGAAGAGTTCAAGGACATGAAACTATATCAGAGTTTGGTTGGTAGTCTGATATATGCTACATTAACTAGGCCTGATTTGTCATATGCAGTTGGAGTTTTGTCTCAATTCATGCATTGCCCTAGGAAAGAACATTGGATTGCAGGTCAAAGAGTGTTGAGGTACATTAAGAGTATACTCAAAGAAGGTTTGTATTATGGTTTTACATCAGATTCAAACATCAAGATATATAGTGATGCAGATTGGGCAGGTAATCTAGATGATAGGAGATCAACTTATGGATACTTGTGTTATGTGGGAGATAAGTTAATTTCTTGGTGTTCAAAGAAGCAACACACAATTTCTTTATCATCTACAGAAGCAGAGTACAAAGGGATGGTTGAAGCTGCAAAGGAAGTGATATGGCTTAAGTCTCTGATGAAGAGTTTTGACATCATTCAAAGTACACCTACTGTTCATGGAGATAACATGAGTTCATTGTATTTAGCTGCTAATCATGTGTTTCATGCCAGGACTAAACACATTGAGATTTAGTACCGTTTCCTAAGAGAGAAGGTGATGGATAAAGATATTGAATTCATACATACTTCAATAAAAGATTAGATAGCTGATATGCTAACCAAAAGCTTGGATGGACCAAAGCTACAGAGATTCAAAGACATGGCAAGTATAAAGAAGATAGAGAAAACCTCAAATGATGATTGAGGGGGAGCTGTTGGTGCACGGCAATCAACAATTGAAGTTTTATTGAAGGTTTGGAAGTCAAGGACTGAAGTAAAATTCAAGTTGTGAAGCATGAAGGAAGAATACATCCAGAAGATAAAGAGGTGTACACATATATACATTAATACAGAGATAGTTCACTTATACTTTTGTATGATTATGATATTGTAAATATTTTCCTATATATATAATGGAAAGTAGGTGAAAATATGAGAGAGCATGAGAATAGAGAAATCAATAGTGGTATGATTCATAAGATATCTTAGATGTGAGTAAGAGTCTCTCTCATCACTCAGTTGTAAATTTCTTCAGGAATGGAAGAAAAATTGTACTCGATGTTTTTGTGCATTCTCTTTCTGTGCTTGATCATTTCAAGAAATCTTTTGTAGATGTCTAAGTCCATAGTTAATGAGTCTATGATTAAATTTTGAGAGCCTAATTGTAAACAAGCTGTGAGAATTTTGTGTAGGAACATTCATATGTGAAGAAGTGTTCATTCGTTCCTGAAACAGTCGCAAAATTTGATGTTAATGTTTTGGTCAGTTCTCTTTCCACAGTGTAAAGTTTTGAGAAAGCAAGCACTCAATCTTTAAGTTGGAAGGTAAGCTATCTGTTGCTAAAAGCATTTTCATAAACGGATTCTAGACTGAGAGAACCAAGTGTTAAAAGTTATAGGTGTCTAAATCGACTTCTCAAAAGAACAATTTTAGAGATAGGTAACTTGTTGAGATCATTTCTCAAGATATACTGAATCTTTTGGAATGATTCAACTTGGAGAAGGTGTGCAAACTATAGGTGACCCCTTGTGCAAAGTTTCATAAAAAACTTTACACAATTCATAAGTTAATGAGAG
>MU260942.1:20000-27500 GCA_020310875.1 Ceratopteris richardii | reverse complement strand
ATTCGATAGTCTTCAAGAATTGATTAGGATGCCATGCCCATGCAAAATCTTCTATATATATAAATATTCGCGGACTCAATCTCCATGCATGTAGACTGCGCGAACACAGAGAAGTATTATTCTGATGTCTTTGCTCTTTGCTCTTTGTCACGTCACCTCGCACATCACATCAGAAAGAGAGGATATCTAGATCACTAATTCTATGGTTGAGGGACGAAAAGACTAAGTGCAAATCCATACGGCTAGAAAGAAAACCATCTCTTACAACATGAAAATAAATTAGTCTTCTAAAAATATGCACGGAGCCATCACCTCAACGTGTATGCCCGCTCACCCATATAAGTCTTTTTTTTCTTTTCCTAATTTTACGTTTTAGAGTTACCTCACTGCGTGCGCGTTTTGTGCTTTGCTTCTATTTTAAGTTTTAGACAATGCATGCTATATACGTCTATGCATGCATACTATTACACTTTTGTTTTCCTTTGTACTATAATGAATTCCTTTTTCACATACACATCAGCATTTAGGTTCACATGTAGGATGCACATATACACATGGTTTGGATTATGAGTTACGAAGAATTCTTATGATATGAATTACAATATCATGTTTTCTTTTTATGGGATGCACAATGGATGTCACATTTGACATTTAAGTTCATAGAATTTTTTTCCATTCACAAATATAGTCAAGTACTCGGTTAATCCTTTGTCATCTATATGCAAAATATAGAATGACCCAATGGAAGTTATGTACATCTCTATGATGGGTATTTTACATTTTTCTCCTCCTTAAAGAACTCTATCCTCAGAGTTGAAAGAACATGTACGATCATAATTAATTAGAAATCTCATTTCATGTTTAGGCATCATACCCAAAATCCTAATTACAAAAGTGTTTGAGAAAAAACTAGTGACCATGCAATGTAAAGTAGAGTTAGAATGTTTATCTTTATCATTGAGCTCCATCAATGAATTTGTTGCACCTTCTAGTTGCTTTGTGCCTCGTTCTTTGCTCTCCAAATTTTGCCCATGGTTACCAAGGATCGATTCTGCTCTGATTGACTTGTGCTATCCCCTCGTTGCTTTCAACCTTTTTCTTTGCATCTTGTCCCGGAATCCAACTCCGCTCTGATACCACTTGTAATATTCCTCCATGACGATCTCATGAAGACGAGCATTCGGACATAAAAAAATAAATGCGACATTAGTCTCATTATCAAAAGAACAAATCAGACAAAGCATTTCAATCATTAATATATATATTAATAAAAAGATCTTATCTTGTTAAATCTAAAGATGTCAGACTCCAATTACATCAATAGGTTATGGATGAAGCCCCTTCCATCTCGATACAATAGCTTTGCAAAATAACTTCTTGATGAAGCTTCGACCTCCCGACCACCCCCGAGCTATCACAATCGCACTCACACTCGCACTCTTAATCGCACTCTCACTCTCACTCTCACTCTCACTCTCACTCTCAATCACAATCTCAATCTCAATCTCAATCTCAGTCACATGAATACACATCTGTAATCTAATCTCAATCACGATCTGGATCCTATGGATCCATCTTCTCAATCTTGCATGAAAGAAAAGAGCGGTTCTGCAAAATACTTTTCTTCTCAATATCGGTCTTAGTATGTTCATCTTCACCATGAATCCTTCATCTTTTACATCCAACTATCATCATTATCAAAGACCTGCAAAATCGCTCATCTTTTATTCGATGCTTGGTGCCACAACTCTATAAAGGTAGATATACATGTCATTCCCTAGAATTCCATCCCTGAAGCTCTTCACTGAGTGCTTGTAATAAGAAATCTATGACTTGATGATCACAAAACATTTTCTTCTTCGTAAGGATTTTGGTGCATATGTGTTTGTGCTGATATCCCATCATAGGCTCACACTAATCATCAATGTCTCCGTACAATCCTTTTCAAGATCTTGTCGATCATGCATTACAGTCATGATCGGAGGCCCTCATCTAGCTGTTGATTGCATTGTGCATCACTGTTAAACATCCTTTTTCGAGGCCAAACCATCAACATCTGACAAACTCTTTGCAAAAAGAATGGAGATGGAAGCGTCCTCCATCTGCACGTGAAAAGAGGGAGACATATAATGTCTCACGAATGAGCATCTCGATCAGCGTTTCCATTTGGGCCCGTCTCTGAATTCAGACAGATGCACCTAATGACACTCATAATGAAAACATAGGGCGCATGAATAAACAGTTCATTTCTTCTCCGTCGATCTGTCGAATCATAATCCGTTTTCCATATGCATATAGATAAGCTCCACTTTTGCTCTCTGCTCCGATTATATATATTCATTATTTCAACTTCTGATAACATCAAGAGCGATTAATCCATGCGCTTCCATTAGGTAATAACTAGTGACACAACTTCTAATTGGATCCTGAAGACGATGATGAATTCTGACTGATATGCACTGATACCTTTGGCTTCCGACAATTCTGACACAAGAGAAACACATGCCCAATGTCTCCTGAGGAACAACTGCATGACTCTGCACCATACATCCCAACTTGTGTTTTGAAGAGTCCGATCTGGTTGAACGTGTATAGCGCCTTTGTATTGTAGTTCGAGCACGATATTCGATAGTCTTCAAGAATTTATTAGGATGCCATACCCATGCAAAATCTTCTATATCTATAAACATTCGCAGACTTAATCTTCATGCATGTAGACTGCACGAACACAGAGAAGTATTATTCTGATGTCTTTGCTCTCTGTCACGTCACCTCGCACATCACATCAGAAAGAGAGGATATCTAGATCACTAATTCTATGGTTGAGGGACGAAAGACTGAGTGCAAATCCATACGGCTAGAAAGAAAACGATCTCTCACTACATGAAAATAAATTAGTCTTCTAAAAATATGCACGGAGCCATCACCTCAACGTGTATGCGCACTCACCCATATAAGTCTTTTTTTTCTTTTTCTAATTTTACGTTTTAGAGTTACCTCACTACGTGCGCGTTTTGCGCTTTGCTTCTATTTTAAGTTTTAGACAATGCATGCTATATACGTCTATGCATGCGTACTATTACACTTTTGTTTTCCTTTGTACTATAATGAATTCCTTTTTCACATACACATCAGCATTTAGGTTCACATGTAGGATGCACATATACACATGGTTTGGATTATGAGTTACGAAGAATTCTTATGATATGAATTACAATATCATGTTTTCTGTTTTATGGCATGCACAATGGATGTCACATTTAACATTTAAGTTCATAGAATTTTTTTCCATTCACAAATATATTCAAGTACTCGGTTAATCCTTTGTCATCTATATGCAAAATATAGAATGACCCAATGGAAGTTATGTACATCTCTATGATGGGTATATTACATTTTTCTCCTCCTTAAAGAACCTTGTCCTCAGAGTTGAAAGAACATGTACGATCATAATTAATTAGAAATCTAATTTTATGTATAGGCATCATACCCGAAATCCTAATTACAAAAGTGTTTGAGAAAAAACTAGTGACCATGCAATGTAAAGCAGAGTTAGAATGTTTATCTTTATCATTGAGCTCCATCAATGAATTTGTTGCACCTTCTACTTGCTTTGTGCCTCGTTCTTTGCTCTCAAAATTTTGCCCATGGTTACCAAGGATTGATTCTGCTCTGATTGACTTGTGCTATCCCCTCGTTGCTTTCAACCTTTTTCTTTGCATCTTGTCCCAAAATCGAACTCCGCTCTGATACCACTTGTAACATTCCTCCATGAAGATCTCATGAAGACGAGCATTCGGACATAAAAAAAATAAATGCGACATTAGTCTCATTATCAAAAGAACAAATCAGACAAAACATTTCAATCATAAATATATATATTAATAAAAAGATCTTATCTTGTTAAATCTAAAGTTGTCAGACTCCAATTACATCAATAGGTTATGGATGAAGCCCCTTCCATCTTGATACAATAGCTTTGCAAAATAACTTCTTGATGAAGCTTCGACCTCTCGACCACCCCCGAGCTATCACAATTGCAGTCACACTCGCACTCTCAATCGCACTCTCACTCTCACTCTCACTCTCACTCTCAATCACAATCTCAATCTCAATCACATGAATACACATCTATAATCTAATCTCAATCACGATCTGGATCCTATGGATCCATCTTCTCAATCTTGCATGAAAGAAAAGAGCAGTTCTGCAAAATACTTTTCTTCTCAATACCGGTCTTGGTATGTTCATCTTCACCATGAATCCTTCATCTTTTACATCCAACTATCATCATTATCAAAGACCTCAAAAATCGCTCATCTTTTATTCGATGCTTGGTGCCACAACTCTATAAATGTAGATATACATGTCATTCCCTAGAATTCCATCCCTGAAGCTCTTCACTGAGTGCTTGTCAAAAGAAATCTATGAATTAATGATCACAAAACATTTTCTTCTTCGTAAGGATTTTGGTGCATATGTGTTTGTGCTGATATCCCATCATAGGCTCACACTAATCATCAATGTCTCCGTACAATCCTTTTCAAGATCCTGTGGATCATGCATTACAGTCATGATCGGAGGCCCCCATCTAGCTGTTGATTGCATTGTGCATCACTGTTGCATCCTTTTTCAAGGCCAAACCATCAACATCTCACAAACTCTTTGCAAAAACAATGGAGATGGAAGCGTCCTCCATCTGCACGTGAAAAGAGGAAGACATATAATGTCTCATGAATGAGCATCTCGATCAGCATTTCCATTTGGGCCCGTGCATAATATACCATGGTCTCCTCATGCCACACCATGCTAAGCTTCTCTGTATCAATTTCTGCATGCCATCCTTGCGCAGGAAATCAACGAACGTTGTATGTATATGCTTCTCTGGGCATCAACAATGAAGTTGTGTACCACAGCACGTACAGTTTCTCGATGGCCAATAGTGTACTTGTCAAAAGCCACAAAGATCTCTTGTCACCATAAAGCATCCTCTAGATGCGCGCATGAAGTTTCATAACTTGATAATTAACACTAATCTCTGTGTGATTCACACTTTGATTAAATCTGCACCATTGCATTATCGACAAACTTCTCTTCAAACCTCCCATCAACAGTGGATCATCACAGGTGTGCATGTGCAATTCATAAGAGTCGTCAAATCTTGTCAAAGTCGAAGCGTAGCACTTCTTCTCCACATAGGCCGCCTTCCTCCTTTCTAGAGTTTCTTGATGCATCTAGATGCTTCTCTGAATTCAGACAGATGCACCTAAGGACACTCATGATGAAAACATAGGCACATGAATAAACAGTTCATTTCTTCTCCGTCGATCTGTCGAATCATAATCCGTTTTCCATATGCATATAGATAAGATCCACTTTTGCTCTCAACTCCGATTATATATATTCATTATTTCAACTTCTGATAACATCAAGAGCGATTAATCCATGCGCTTCCATTAGTTAATAACTAAAGACACAACTTCTTATCGGATCCTGAAGACGATGATGAATTCTGAGTGATATGCACTGATACCTTTGGCTTCCGACAATTCTGACACAAGAGAAACACATGCCCAATGTCTCCTGAGGAACAACTGCATGACTCTGCACCATACATCCCAACTTGTGTTTTGAAGAGTCCGATCTGGTTGAATGTGCATAGCGCCTTTGTATTGTAGTTCGAGCACGATATTCGATAGTCTTCAAGAATTGATTAGGATGCCATGCCCATGCAAAATCTTCTATATATATAAATATTCGCAGACTCAATCTTCATGCATGTAGACTGCACGAACACAGAGAAGTATTATTCTGATGTCTTTGCTCTTTGCTCTCTGTCACGTCACCTCGCACATCACATCAGAGAGAGAGGATATCTAGATCACTAATTCTATGGTTGAGGGACGAAAAGACTGAGTGCAAATCCATACGGCTATAAAGAAAACAATCTCTCACTACATGAAAATAAATTAGTCTTCTAAAAATATGCACGGAGCCATCACCTCAACGTGTATGCGCGCTCAACCATATAAGTCTTTTTTTTTCTTTTCCTAATTTTACGTCTTAGAGTTAGCTCACTGCCTGCGCGTTTTGCGCTTTGCTTCTATTTTAAGTTTTAGACAATGCATGTTATATACGTCTATGCATGCGTACTATTACACTTTTGTTTTCCTTTGTACTATAATGAATTCCTTTTTCACAAACAGATCAGCATTTAGGTTCACATGCAGGATGCACATATACACATGGTTTGGATTATGAGTTACGAAGAATTCTTATGATATGAATTACAATATCATGTTTTCTTTTTATGGCATGCACAATGGATGTCACATTTAACATTTAAGTTCATAGAATTTTTTTCCATTCACAAATATATTCAAGTACTCGGTTAATCCTTTGTCATCTATATGCAAAATATAGAATGACCCAATGGAAGTTATGTACATCTCTATGATGGGTATATTACATTTTTCTCCTCCTTAAAGAAATCTGTCCTCAGAGTTGAAAGAACATGTACGATCATAATTAATTAGAAATCTCATTTCATGTATAGGCATCATACTCGAAATCCTAATTACAAACGTGTTTGAGAAAAAACTAGTGACCATGCAATGTAAAGTAGAGTTAGAATGTTTATCTTTATCATTGAGCTCCATCAATTAATTTTTTGCACCTTCTAGTTGCTTTGTGCCTCGTTCTTTGCTCTCCAAATTTTGCCCATGGTTACCAAGGATCGATTCTGCTCTGATTGACTTGTGCTATCCCCTCGTTGCTTTCAACTGTTTTCTTTGCATCTTGTCCCGAAATCCAACTCCGCTCTGATACCACTTGTAACATTCCTCCATGAAGATCTCATGAAGACGAGCATTCGGACATAAAAAAAATAAATGCGACATTAGTCTCATTATCAAAAGAACAAATCTGACGAAGCATTTCAATCATAAATATATATATTAATAAAAAGATCTTATCTTGTTAAATCTAAAGATGTCAGACTCCAATTACATCAATAGGTTATGGATGAAGCCCCTTCCATCTCGATACAATAGCTTTGCAAAATAACTTCTTGACGAAGCTTCGACCTCCCGACCACCCCCGAGCTATCACAATTGTAGTCACACTCGCACTCTCAATCGCACTCTCACTCTCACTCTCACTCTTACTCTCAATCACAATCTCAATCTCAATCACATGAATAAACATCTGTCATCTAATCTCAATCACGATCTCGATCCTATGGATCCATCTTCTCAATCTTGCATGAAAGAAAAGAGAAGTTCTGCAAAATACTTTTCTTCTCAATACCGGTCTTGGTATGTTCATCTTCACCATGAATCCTTCATCTTTTACATCCAACTATCATCATTATCAAAGACCTGCAAAATCGCTCATCTTTTATTCGATGCTTGGTGCCACAACTCTATAAAGGTAGATATACATGTCATTCCCTAGAATTCCATCCGTGAAGCTCTTCACTGAGTGCTTGTCATAAGAAAT
>MU260941.1:127500-130000 GCA_020310875.1 Ceratopteris richardii | reverse complement strand
AGTGATACTGAATCTCAATGTGTTTAGTCCTTGCATGAAACACAGGATTAGCAGCTAAATACAATGAACTCATGTTATCTCCATAAATGATAGGTATACTCTGTATGATGTCAAAACTCTTCATGAGAGTCTTAAGCCATATCACTTCCTTTGCAGCTTCAGCCATACCTTTGTACTCAGCTTCTGTAGATGATAAAGCAACTGTGTGTTGCTTCTTTGAACACCAAGGGATTAATTTATCTCCCACATAACACAAGTATCCATATGTTGATCTTCTATCATCAGGATTACCTGCCCAATCTCAACACTCTTTGACCTTCAATCCAATGTTCTTTCCTAGGACAATGCATGAATTGAGACAAAACTCCAACTTTCTTGAGTCACATACACTCCATGTTGAGTGTATGAAATCTCCATGCCCAAGAAATATGACAAATCTCCCAAGTCAATGATTTTGAACTCTTCCTCCATTTTCTTCTTTAGGCTTTGAATGCCTTTCTCATCTGTACATGTAAGAATTATATCATCAACATATATGCACATGTAAATGAACCCATCATCACTTGCTTTAACAAGCAAGCTACTATCTACCTTAGATACTTGAAATCTAAGTTCTTTCAAGAACTTCACAAGTCTATAATTCCATGCCCTTGGGGGCTGCCTCAAACCATACAAAGCTCTCTTGAGCTTACATACATGATCTGGATACCTTCCATCTCTAAATCCTTGAGGTTGCTCCATGAAAACATCATCTGAAATGTAACCATTTAAAAAAGCATTCTTCACATCTAATTGACATAATTTCCAACCTTTACATGCAGCAATGGCTATGAGTGTCCTGATGGTTGTCATCTTTGCCACAGGACTATAGGTCTTATCATAATCAATACCATATGTTTGAGCAAACCCTTTCACAACAAGTCTAGCTTTATACCTAGACACACTTCCATCTGCAAACCTCTTAGTCTTGTAGACCCATTTGCATCCAATAATCTTCTGACTATTTGGTTTAGGAACCAAATCCCATGTCTGATTCTCCATTAATGCATCATATTCTTCCTGCATAGCTTTCTCCCAATTTTCCTTACCTTTTTCCTCTTCATATGTGGAAGGATCTTCATCTGCCTTTATCATGTAAGCATAATCTTTGGTAGCCAAAAAAGAAGTGTCATAGCTATACCTTGTAGGTTGCCACTTGTGTCTTAATGACCTTCTGAGTTCTCCACTCCTTGAGGTTTCTGGTTCTTCACACTCAGGATCAAATCTTGGCATTTCTTCAACTTCAACCTGCACTTCATTATTCTCCTCTTCATCAAATATCTAAACCTTTGATTTACCTTTCTTTTGACTCGCAACTTCTTCATCACCTGTATTAATATTGATTGTACCTGCATACCAAGTACCTTGCTCATCAAATGTAACATCTTTTGATACAAGAAATTGTTTTGTGGATGGACTTCACAACCTATATCCCATCTGCTTATCATCATAACCAATGAATACATACTTTTCAGCTTTAGGTTCTAACTTGTGTCTTAATTGTGATGGCACATATGCATATGCCAAACATCCAAATACTTTGCAATGATCCAAGGTAGGTATCTTACCCCACCATGCCTCATATGGTGGCATACCCTGCAAAGCTTTACATGGTAACCTATTGACCAAATAAGTAGCTGTATTTACAGCCTCAACCCACAAATAATTTGGGCAATTTTTCTCCTTCATCATTGACCTTCCAAACTCAACAAGAGTTCTATTTCTTCTCTCTGCTACACCATTTTGTTGAGAAGAGTACCTGCAAGTAATTTCCCTTTTTATACCTGCATTCCACAAGTAATCACTGAACTCATTAGAAAAATACTCTCCCCCTCTATCTGACCTTAGTCTCTTCAATTTATGACTTGTAATTCTTTCTGCATACACATGATAATGTTTGAATGTATTGAATACCTCTGACTTATCTTTGATCACATAGATAGTGATCCATCTGGTAGCATCATCAACATAAATCACATAGTACCTTGAACCATTTATACTGAAATCCTTTGATGGTCCCCACACATTTGTGTGTACCAACTCAAGCTTCTCTGAATACATAAAACCATGCTTGGAATAAGATTGTTTATGAGCCTTACCTAATTGACATGCCTCACATATGTATGTCATATGTTGACCTACAACATTAGGCAATCCAAGCACTGAACCATCGTTAATCATATCTTTGATACCTCTTTCATTGAAGTGTCCAAGCCTCTTGTGCCAAAGATCTAACTCAGAGATCTTATGTCCTCCATAAGTGAACAAGGCATGACCAACATTACCTTGAATCTTCAATGTGAACAACCTTCCTTCCTTCTTCCCTGAAACAATTTGTTTATACCCATTGCTAGGGTCTTCCACAAACACTCCTTCATTAGTGAATCTAACTTCATAACCTTTTTCAACAATTTGTCCTACACTTATCAGATTCTTAGGAATTGTAGGAACATACAAGACC
>MU260941.1:115000-117500 GCA_020310875.1 Ceratopteris richardii | reverse complement strand
TTTTGTCACCAAAGTCAAGGACATTGCAGATCAACTTGCAAGTGTTGGAGAAGAAATTGAGGAAGAGCAAATAGTCAGACAAGTGATCAATGGACTAAAGGCAGATGACAAATGGGAGAGCTTTACCACAGCAATGGACTTATACATGGACATCCAAGCACCTGATCTAACAACTCTGATTGGACAACTCTTTACACATGAAGCAAAGATCACAAAGAATGGAGAGCAATCAAAAGGTAACAATCCCTCTGCCCTATATACTGATAAGAAGACTAAGGACAAGGGTAAAAACAAGAAGGTTGATGAAGAAGGTTCTACCTCCCAAGCAAACTATGCAGGGAGAGGTAGATCATCTAGAGGTAGGGGCAGAGGAGGTAAGTCAGGTAGGGGGAGACCCTACAATCAATCTCCATGCAATATCTGTGGCTTGTCTAACCATACTACAGATGAATGCTACAAAAACCACAAGAACCAAAGAGGAAGAGGTCACCAAAGAGGAGGATACTCTCAAGGCAGAGGCAGATTCAATCAATCTCAAGGCTACCATGGCTACAACAATAGTTACAACAACAACTACAATCACAATGGCAACTATCAAGGTGGATACAGGAATAGGAAAGATTACAATAATTATGCAGAGGAGCAAGATGATTCCTTGTTGATCATGAACATGACATCTAAATCAGGTATCAATGATGATCATTTGTTCTATATTGATTCAGGTTGCTCTAACCATGTAGCTGGAAATGTTGCCTTACTCTCTGACTTGGAAGAACCCAAAGGCAAGCACCAAGTGCAGACAGGTGATGACACTAAACATTCAGTTGTTAAAGTAGGTAATGTCAAAACAAGTGATGGTAATCAGAATTTACTAAGCAGAGTGTTGTATGTTCCAACAATCACCAAGAATCTGATGAGTGTAGGTCAGATTGTTGAAAAAGGTCTACAAGTCAGGTTTACTCAACATGGTGCATATGTGGAGGATCCAAGACATGGATTCAGAAGGATAGCCAAGGGAGAGAAATCAGGTAGATTGTTTACCTTTGAACTTGAAGACACTAAGAGTATTGCCTTGTACAACTATAAAGACCAAACCCTATCAGAATTGGAGATTTGGCATAAAAGATTAGGTCACATTGGAGAAAGGACTCTAAAACAAATGAGCAGGAATCAATGTGTGCTTGGGATACCTAATGTATCCAAGCAACACATGATATACAAGTGTGGGGCTGGTCAATTTGGTAAGTCACACAGATTACCCTATACCAAGAAAGGTTTTATGCATGAAGATTATCTGGAATTGGTGCATACAGATGTTTGGGGACCTAGCAAGGAGCCATCCATATCTGGATCAAGGTATTATGTGTCCTTTATTGATGACTATAGCAGGTGGACTATCTTATACTTCATGAAACATAAAGATGAAGTATTTAATTGTTTCAAAAGGTATCTTGCATTAGTTGAAAATCAAACAGGTAGACATTTGAAGAGGCTAAGGTCAGATGGTGGTGGAGAATACTTCTCCAATGACTTTGAAGATTTCTTGCAGGAAAGAGGCATCAAGAGGGAGATTACTACAAGGTACTCACCTGAACAAAATGGGGTAGCTGAGAGAAGAAATAGACTCATTGTAGAGACAGCTAGATCTATGCTAAATGAAAAGAAATTGCCAAACTATCTTTGGGCAGAGAGTGTATCTACTGCCACATACTTAATTAACAGGTTGCCATCAAAGACACTTGATGGAATGACACCCTATGAGGCTTGGCATGGTAAGAGACCATCTCTGGATCATTGCAAAATCTTTGGGTGTGTAGCATATGTGCATATTCCCTCACAGGTAAGGGGAAAGCTAGATCCTAAGGCTGAAAAGTGTATCTTCATTGGTTATGATTTGAATCAGAAGGGATACAGGTTTTATAACCCCTCAAACAAAGGCTTCAAGGTAAGCAGAGATGTCATCTTTGATGAAAATGATTCATGGTATGAAAATGAGTGCAGGAAAGTTAGCCTACCTTATGACATGGAAGAAGACTTTCCAAAGCTTATCAGGCAAGAACCAACTCAGAAAGAGGACACAAGCTCAGATGATGAAGACACCATCAATATTGAAGAGTTCAAGGCTTGGAAATCCAAAGGGAAGATGAAGATGAAGCAACTAGAAGACAATCCAGAATCCTCAACTCAAGCTATGAGGAGATCTCAAAGAGAAAAAAAGAAACCTATTAGGTATGGTTATGATACTTCACTTGTAACCAAGCACTCTGTATATCTTGCAAAGGATCTCTTGAATGAAGAACCAGGTACATTTGAAGAAGCAATTACTAAACCAGAATGAAAGGAAGCAATGAATGAAGAAATGGAGGCTCTTAAGGAGAGTGATACTTGGGACTTGGTACCCAAGAAGGACTCCATGAAGGTGATAGGATCCAGATGGATCTACAAACTCAAAAGAAACTCAGATGGTACAATAAACAGGTATAAAGCTAGGTTGGTAGCC